>JAVLUX010000014.1:5667929-5682929 GCA_032164185.1 Moxostoma hubbsi
ACATTGATAATGTGAAAAATTACTAAAATATATATATATATTTCTCAAACTAGAGACTCTGATGTACTTATCCTCTTGTTTAGTTGCACATCTGGTCTTCCACATCTCTTTCTGTCCTTGTTAGAGACAGTTGTTCTTTCTCTTTGAAGACTCTAGTGTACACCTTTGTATGAAATCTTCAAGCAGTTTCAAGCATTGTATAGCCTTCATTCCTCAAAACAATGATTGACTGATGAGTTTCTAGAGAAAGCTGTTTCTTTTTGTCATTTTTGACCTAATATTGACCTTAACGCCCATCTATTGCATACTGTGGCAACTCAAATACAAGCACAAAGACAATGTTAACCTTAATTTAACAAACCAAATAGCTTTCAACTGTGTTTGATTTAATGGCATGTGATATTCTAGTACCAAATTAGCAATTTAGCATGATTAATCAAGAATAAGGCGTTGGAGTGATGGCTGCTGGAAATAGGGCCTGTCTAGATTTGATCAAAAATGACTTTTTTCAAATAGTGATGTTGCTGTGTGTTTTTTTTTTTGTTTTTTTTTTACATCAGTAATGTCCTGTGATCAGTGGAATGCCACTTTGGTGAATTACAGTACCAATTTCCTTCTGATACTTCAAAATATGAACATTATTCAAAATTATGGCCGCCAGTGTAAATGTTTGACTTGTATTGAAAACAGCTGAATGCAGTTACTTAAAAGTTTTTAAAAAAATATCACAGTTTTTGTTGCAAAGGAACAATATCATCATTAAATCTTACATAAAAAAAAAACAAAAAATAAAAACATTGTCAACAAGAGAGTAAAATCAGTTTGCTGTTTTTGTTTGTCAATCTTTTAATATTAATTCATATTATTACTTCACTTCCGCTTTCCATCAGTAAAGCTTTTTGCAGCTGTAGAGGGCAGTAAAGTGTTCAAACTCAAATATTCTCTAAAACTCTCTGCCTCTGGATGTCCGTTTTAGACTCACAGGGACTTTTATTTTGTGCACTTCAATCACGCTGTGTTTACAATCAGCGTTGCTTCCGACTTCACGTGACTTAAAGAAACTTCAACATGCTTGAACGTCAAATGTGAGTTTATATTTATGAAACGCTTGTGGGCAAAGCTGTCATATATTTATGTCTCAAAATGTTTTATTATGTGTGTTTCCTCTAGCTGCTAACGTCTTTCAATGGCTTTTTGCGGTTAAGAAAAGGTTCATGTGGTTAGTTTAGCTTTTGCTGTTTAGCTAACACACTGTTTTTAAAGTCAGGACTTTAGAAAATTAAATGCAACTTTTACTCGTTGTTTATTTGTCAAATTGCAAACGTATCTGTTTTTTTTATTATCTTTAAATATATTTTAAATATTTAATTCTTAAATGATGTGTAAGAGTTGTCAGATGCAGCACGTTAATGTTTTCATGTTTTGTATAAACACATGAAACACTTTTTTTAATAATAAAAAATAGTACATTTCTTTGATACGTCATTACGTTTCTATGTTTTACAATTTAAAAAAATCCCAAAACTTGGTTTATTTTCAGGTTTAAATCGAATTTGAAATACTAGGTTGTCAATGTATCCAGATATTTGAACCCCACTATTGGCATTCCTGATCAAGTGTTTTGTAAACTTTTTTTTTTTTGTAAGATTTTTTAAAGGTGCCATATAAAAACCCTATATTATGATTATCATTTGCAGATACAAACATTGAAGAAGCCATACTCCTGCCATGTCGAGCGGGTGTAAGCCAGATATCCTGTGTTCCCCTCATCACGCAGACCGTTATGTGATTTGTGACACCGAACTCAGCCTGTACCGGATTGGACCCGCAGGAACCTCAGAAACTAAAGCTGGCACTCTTCCCTTAACTAAGGAGACTGCGGCCACACTGCTGGCCATCAACTCGGACACCCCGTATATGAAATGTGTGGCCTGGTATCCAAAGCAGGAACCTGAATGTTTGTTGGCGGTGGGACAGGCCAATGGCCGAGTTGTCCTGACCAGTCTGGGACAGAATCACAACTCCAAATGCAAAGAACTGGTAGGTAAAGAGTTTGTACCCAAGCATGCCCGACAATGCAACACCCTTGCATGGAACCCGGTGGACAGTAACTGGCTTGCCGCTGGTTTGGATAAACATCGGGCAGATTTCTCAGTTCTGATATGGGACATCAGTAGTAAGTTTTCTCCCGAGGCAGTACCCACTGAGAAAATTCGTCTGTCGGGAGACCCAGATTCTGGGCTTGCAGTGGCCAAGCCGTTGTACGAATTGGGTCAGAATGATGCATGTCTGTCTCTTTGTTGGCTCCCTCGTGATCATCAAAAGCTACTCTTGGCTGGGATGCACAGAAATCTGGCGATCTTTGACCTGCGGAACACCAGCCAAAAGACTTTTGTGAACACCAAAGCCATCCAGGGTGTAACGGTGGACCCTCACTTTCAAGATCGTGTAGCATCTTTCTATGAAGGCCAAGTGGCCATCTGGGATTTGCGCAAATTTGAGAAACCAGTCTTCACTTTAACGGAGCAGCCCAAACCTTTGACTAAAGTTGCATGGTGCCCGACTCGCATGGGCCTTCTGGCCACACTGACGCGCGACAGCAACATTATCCGGCTGTACGACATGCAACACACACCCATGCCCTTCGGAGACGAGGTCGAGCCCACCATCATTGAGCGCAGCGTGCAGCCTTGCAGTGAGAGCATCATCAGTAGCTTTGCCTGGCATCCGTCGGCGCAGAACCGCATGGTGGGGGTGTCGCCCAACAGGGTCATGAATGACTTTACCGTTTTTGAGCGCATTTCATTGGTCTGGAGCTCAACCACGTCGCTGATGTGGGCGTGTGGGAGACACCTCTATGAATGCGCAGAGGGTGCCGGGCAGGGAACAACTCCTAACGAAAAGGACATTGCCACTAAGATGAGGGAACGCGCACAGTCGTGCTACGGCCATGATACCGTACAGGTGTGGCGAAACCATGTGTTGGCTGGAGGGAATGATCCCCAGCTGAGGTCACTGTGGTATACACTCCATTATATCCTTCAGTGCATTGCTGTGGCATTCAGAGATTTGTGCAATGCCAAAGATGATTGTCTGCTGCTTCAAATGTCTAAGCATATTGACCAAAATGTAATTAGTCCAAGTCAATACTGACCTTATAACTGGACTGTTCCTTGTTGTTTGAAGATTTTTCGAGACTAATTCGACTTTAACGGCATGAATTCTGGTCCACTTTACAGTTTATTCTTGCCAAGACCTTAGCAATTAGGCCGAAACGATCTGTCTCGCTGACATATAAAGGGATCAATCACAGTTCATTTTGCTTTTATGTGCTGGTAGGAGCAGGTTTACCAGAAATAGTGGATGCCTCAATTAGAGGTGGACGGTATATCGGCTTTACCGATTAATCGGTGGTGATAGTTACTTTTTAAAGAGAATTTGTAACATTCTATAAATCTGTTTAAAAACTATCGGCTGATTAATCCACTATCAGTTGACCTCTAACTTCAGTAATACACTGGCGTCATCAAAAAAGACAAAAATACAGTGCATGTTGTGAATATAGTGATTAATCTCATTAACTGTATAAATAGAAAGGTAAGTAACCCATTTGTAAAGTCGCTCATTTTTATGGTTTTGAGCTCTTCCTGTTCATGCATCTTAAGTGGGAAATACACAACACTGTGGATAATTGGACAGATGTTTCTCTTGACGTTTCTTCAGTTTTTGTACTGTTAATATTTTGCTCGTCTCGTCAACAGTATGCTCTAATTGAAATCATTTAATTGTCGTCATGATGCATCTTTTTCGTCTTGTATTCGTTATCTCGTCAACAAACATTTTCCTCAGTCATTTCGTTGACCTGATTCATTTCACAGACGTAACTCAAGCAAAGAGGAGTTCTGCTAGTGGATATTATTCGTTTTTGAGGCTGATTGGCTCACCCCAACTAGTGCCAGCCAATCAGATTAGAACTGCCAATTCTCAGCCAGCTCTTCCCATTTTTGTGTGCAATATAGATTAAATGGTCTATGAATGGCCTGTGGCTTCTGAGACTGAGAAGTCTTCCAACAACAAGAAATCGGTTGTAGCAACTTAACATGACAGTCCATTGACCAAATATTTTTTATGTTCACATTTCTTGAAAATGTATCATTGAACTGCAACCACTGCTTTGTGATTTTTTTTTTTTTTTTTTTTTTTTTTTTTTTTTTTTTTTCTTATTCTATTTGAAATGCTTATATTTCCTATGTGAGTAATACTTATGAAACAGTACACTGAAAATGTGGAACAGAAGCAGCAGAGCAATAAACAGTCGCTGATCTACTCAGGCATCAAAAACATCGTCAAGTCCAGCTCTGGTAAGTGAATTAGGCTCTTTTCCAAAACCTAGTGAGCAGCATTGGTGTATGCTGCCTACATAGGGAGCTGCCTTCTAATGCATCATCCTAACTGCAATAGAACTTCATGAGCAACCGATTTTAAAGGCTCTACATTGACAGCAATTCTGTTTGCTATACAAAAAAGCGTTCCTAATGTGCAATGCACAGATCATTTAAAAACAATCAATAAGCATAGAAATAAACAGCACTCACAAATATTGGGCATATTATTCCTTATTATTTAGTTTATTTTTGCTCTATATTATTTGCTATTGAATGAATTAAATATGAATTTATAATCATACATGTATAAATCTACACTTTTTGGAACAGTTCTAATCTTTGCCTACATGGGCAGCTCACCAGATTTTGTATTGTAGGTTAACTCACATTTTCTGTGATCTCTTGTAAACGTTAACTATAGAATAGATGGGTCAAAAGAACATTTGAATAGGAATATGCCCAAAATGCCCCACATTTAACCATCTCCTTCCCGATTCTTAGGTACTACAGAGACATGGCGGTGCTGGTCGGGTTCAGACAGACAGACTGATGTACCACGGTATCACAGCGAGGAGCGCAGTCTGGCTCTGCAGCTGTGTGGCTGGATCCGTCGAGGGCCAGACATCGATGTGGAGTCCTTTCTGAAGTCTCTGGAGCAGGAGGGCGAGTGGGAGAGAGCTGCAGCTGTCGCCCTCTTTAATCTGGACATCCGCAGGGCCATACAGATTCTTAATAAAGGAGCTTCCACAGAGAAAGGTACGGCACATGAATGGGGCCAGTAACAGGGTCGCCCACAAGGACTCCTGTAGGGTGTAGAATGTCACGAATCCTCTAAAGCAGATGAGGGTCATATTTCACCCCAAATTCAAAAGAAAGAAATAAGACATTTTTATTTAGTTTAAAGAAAATTAAGCCTATTTTTTGGACAATTAAGATTTGTTTGCGTTATGACATTATTTTTATGAAAATTAAGCACATTTTCCTATGTAAAAAAACGAATTCTTATCACCGTTATGTGAAAACAATTATTTATTTTTTAAAGGGATAGTTCATCAAAAAAAAAATTTAAATTCTCTCATCATTTACTCACCCTCATGCCATACTAGATGTCCCAGATTTACTTTCTACAGCTTAAAACTAATGAAGATTTTTAAAATATTTCAGCTCTGTAGGTTCATACAAAGCAAGTGAATGGTGACCAGAACTGTGAAGGTACAAAAAGGACATAAAGGCAGCATAAATGTAATCTATACGGCTCCAGTTGTTTAATCCATGTCTTCAGAAGCGATATGATAGACGTGGTTGAGAAACAGATAAATATTTAAGTCCTTTTTTACTATAAATTTCCACTTTCACTTCCACCCCACTTGTTTTTGGCAATTTGCATTCTGTGTGCATATCACCACCTACAGGGCAGGGAAGAGAATTAATAGTAGAAATTGATTTCAATATTTATCTGTTTCTCACCCAAGACTATAATATAATCTGAAGACATAGAACATCTGGGATGGTATGAGGGTGACTAAATGAGTACATTTTCATTTTTGGGTGAACTGTCCCTTTAAATTGTAAATATTGATGTTTTGTTATACTGCCTTTTTGTTTATTTTTAAGTTAATTAAAGTAATTATTACAAGAACATTACTGTATTAAAATAATGAGAATCTAATGAGAAACAACATTGAGTAATATGAATTACAACAAAAAAGAACTCAAAAGTGAATTAAAATAATAAGAATTTGAAGAATTGAATGTTTAATTGTCATGAAAATAATTTTACAATGCAAAAAAATTAAAATCAATAGTACAATAAACAAAACAAAAATCCATAATGCAAAAAAATGTCCCATCAATTGTATTATTATCCAGTAAATCTATTATACACTGCATTTGTCGTGGCAACTTTATGCAACATCACAACATTATTTCTGCCCAGAGTTGCATTAGTTTTTGGCCGAGATCTTATATTGATGACAGGATAGTTAAACCACTCCATAAGGTCTTCTCCAGCACTTCCCAAAGACTTCAATGGGGTTAAGGTCAGGACTCTGTGGTGGACAATTCATGTGTGAAAATGATTCCTCATGCTCCCTGAACCACCTTTTCACAATTTGAACCAGATAAATCTTGGCATTGTCCTGGAATATGCCCGTGCCATTAGGGGGGAGAAAAATATCCATTGATGGGATAACCTGGTCATTCAGTACATTCAGATACTCAGCTGACATGTCACATAACGTTGCTAAGCCTAGACCTGACCAAATGAAGCATCCCCAGATCATAACCTTTATTTTTTAATGTGGCATTAGATATTTGTGGCAGTATACATTGTTAGGCAGTAAATAATAATGTCATGTCAAAGGGAGTCAAGTTGACATGTTACCTGAATCATTTTAGATTGCTTTTTTGAGATGGAGATAGGAATTCCTTTGTGGGATATAGAGAATGTCCCGTCCTCTCTGCTGTTTACTTGAACGAATGCTGCCTTGTCACTGGGACAAAATCATTAGAAGGACTGTGCGAAATGCAGGCTAATTTTATTGAGTCAGAAACGGCTGCCTGTGTTTGTGCTCAAAAACCTGTATACATACTTGATAAAAAGGGTTGTTTGACAAAAGCATGATCCCTGCGTGACACAATGCACATTAGAAATTATAAGTGCTGCCAGTTGTTTAATATTAAATGCCCTGAAGCCATAGAAACATACGGTACATGGGACTGCTTGGTTATTCATAATTGCCTATGGTTGTTTGGATAACAAGTAGAATTAGTTTTGGCTAAAAAAAATGTGGAGAACAAAAACTGTATATTCTTTATAGAGTGTGTTGTCTTTCACTTCTAGCACAACAGGGCTTTTGTCACTACAGTTGTCATGTTTTTGTTGTAGTTCACAGAAAATATGAAAATCATTTACTCACCCTCATGCCATTCTAAACCCCTATGAATTTATTTCTTCTGTTGAACACAAAAATAAGTAAAATTGAAAGCATTTTCTTGCATTAAAAGCATATGGTGATCAAGAAAAAAGGACAAACATGATCAATGTTCTTCATATGACTGATGTGCTATATTCCTCCATGTCTTCTGAAGCCATACAATAACAACTTCACACAAAGCTATCACATGTCTCCAGAAGACTTAGAATGTAGCAGACAACTTTTATTGTTATTCTAGTATATTCCTGAATATACATTGATGAGCCAAAACATTATGACCACATGCCTAATATGCCAAAACAGTGCCGACCCGTCGAGGAATGGACTCTAGAAGACCCCTGAAGGTGTCCTTTTGTATCTGACTCCAAGACATTAGCAGCAGATCCTTCTAGCCCTGTAAATTGTGAGGTGGAGTTGCCGTGAATCGGACTTGTATGTCCAGCACATCCCACAGATGCTAATTTGGATTGAGATCCAGGGAATTTGCAGGCCAGGGAAACACCTTGAACTCTTTGTCATGTTCCTCAAATCATTCCTGAACAATGTGTGTAGTGTGGCAGGGTGCATTATCTTGCTGAAAGAGGCCACTGCCATCAGGGAATAACATTGCCATCAAGGGGTGTACCTGGTCTCCAACAATGTTTAGGTAGGTGACACATGTCAAACTGACGTCCACATGAATGGCCAGACCCAGGGTTTCCCAGCAGAACATTGCCCAGAGCATCACACTCCCTCCACCTGCTTATCGTCTTCCCACAGTGCATCCTGGTGCCAACACTTCCCCAGGTAAACGGTGCACACCTACACGACCGTCCACGTGATGTAAAAGAAAACTGAACTTATCAGACCAGGTGGCGTTCTTCCACTGCTCCATGGTCCAGTTCCGACGCTCGCTTGCCCAATGTAGGCGCTTTCGATGGTGGACAGGGGTCATCTTGATCACTCTGACCGGTCTGCGGCTAAGCAGCCCCATACACAACAGGGTGGAGATGATCATCGTTATTTGCTTCACCTGTGGTAATGTTTTGGCTCATCAATGTATATTGTTTGTTTTCTACAGAAGAAAGTAAGCCCCCAGTATTTTTGGGCGAACTGTTCCTTCAAGTTTGGTGTTACAATATTTGTTTCTGTATGTTGTGATCAGGTGATCTGAATCTGAATGTTGTGGCCATGGCTCTGTCGGGTTACACCGATGAGAAGAACTCTCTGTGGAGAGAAATGTGCAGCTCTCTTAGACTCCAGCTGAAGAAGCCCTACCTGTGTATCATGTTTGCCTTCCTCACCAGTGAACCTGGAGCCTATGATGGAGTCTTGGTATGTCAGTAAAAACTAGATGATTGTTCTTAAAGGAAAATTACCACATTTCCACATTTGTGGCATGCTGTCTATTACAACAGACAATGAATACAATTCCTCCCTTAGTATGAGTAAACAAACAGGACACATGTCTGCAATAACTAGCACAACCTTGAGCTGTTTTGAACTGAGTGTGGCACCTGCTGCTCTGCAGATCCTTCTAAAGAACCACAACATTAGAAGCAAGTGGCTGAAGTTTATTTTGAACAAGATCTCTGATCATTTCAGTCTGATCTTAACAGTTTGAGCAGCACATTTCAGCGTGAAAGGCAGTTATTGAATGATGGGGTAGTTAATACCATTACCAGGCCATTAATAGCAAAATTGACCAATTTGACATAAAAACATTTACTAACCGTATATGTGGACCTTAGGAAAGAAAAGAAACCGATTAAAAAAACAAAACCACTCTAAGTTGAAAATAACCCAGAATATTCCTTTTTAAAAGACCACTTGCTGATAAAATAATCACACAAATGATCACTTCTGGCGTCAATTTTATTCAAGACTTTAATAAAAAGTGTGATTTCTATTTTACAGAATGAGAGTCGTGTGGCTGTCAGGGACCGGGTGGCCTTCGCATGCATGTTTTTAAACGACACTCAGGTTAGAACGGTTCACCCGTCAGTTCATCCAAGCTTCATTAATGAACAATCAATAATACACTGCCGTTTTTTTTTTTTTTTTTTTTTCCCCTTAAGTTGCCTCGTTTCATAGACAAGTTGACCAATGAGATGAAAGAGGCTGGTAACCTGGAGGGCGTTCTGCTGACAGGCCTGACCAAAGATGGAGTTGATCTCATGGAGAGTTATGTAGACCACACTGGAGACGTGCAGACAGCCAGTTTCTGCATGCTGAAGGTACCAGAATGTGCACATACTGAACAGCACATGACCGACAGATGGATAAATAACATGCATGTTAATTTTGTCAACTTTTATCAGTACTTTATTATTAATATAACCCCAAAACTAATAGACGTGGAGGAAAAAGTAAAGTTTTCTTTTACTTATGTCTGTAAATGCAAAAAAAGAAGCGAATATATGCTGTATTAACACTTAAAACAAATATGTAGGGTATACACTATATATTTAAAAGTCATGATGAGTAGATAGTGATGTTTTGTGTGTTTGTTGTGGTAGGGCTCCCCAGGGGAAGTGCTGAAGGACCCTCGAGTCCAGTGCTGGATTGAAAACTATCGGAATCTGCTGGACGCCTGGAGGTTCTGGCATAAACGGGCTGAATTTGACATTCATAGGAGCAAATTGGATCCCAGTTCAAAACCACTTGCACAGGCTAGAAACATATTTCTTTGTGCTACTTGTTAAGTTCTGATTACGCATGCACGATATGTTGGTGATCATGTTATTTTTGGCTATATTATTTATTTTAATTGTCCGATTAGCATTAATATTATCAAATAATATCAAGGCTTATTTCCCCCCCAAAATAAAGTTATTTTTCTCTGCCAGGTTTAAAAAGTTCTGAACTGTTTTTAAATCAAATTTTATGAACATTTGAGCTTTAGTATAAATTCTGTTTTTGTGGAGACAGACAGTAAATATTTAATACTAATAATATTGGTTATTGGCATAACAGAAATAATTATTGCATCGGCCAAAATATCGATGCAATTAATATCTCATCACTACTATCATTTCTTGTATAATCTGACATTTCTTAAAGGGACAGTTCACTCAAAAATGAAAATTCTTTCATCATTTACTCCATGTTGCTCCAAACCTAAATGACTTGTTTTTCATGAAGCATAAAAGGAGATATCAGGCAAAATGCCAAGGACTGATAGTCTGTCACCATTCACTTTCATTGTATCTTTTTTCCATACAATTAAAAAAAAATGGTGACTGAGGCTGTCATTCTGAGGCTGCCTAACATCTTTTGTGTTCCAGAGAAGAAATTCAAACTGGTTTGGAACAACATGAGGGTGAGCAAATGATGACATATTTTCTATCTATCCCTTTAATGTTGTATTTTACCATTTGAATTGTTTTATTTGTATTATTTATGTTTTGTACAGGTGTTTGTGAGCTGTAACTTCTGTGGAAAATCTATATCATACAGCTGCTCAGCGATGCCACACCAGGGCCGTGGATTCAGTCAGTACGGGGTCAGTGGTTCACCCACTAAGTCAAAGGTCACCAGTTGTCCAGGATGTCGCAAACCGCTTCCACGCTGTGCTCTCTGCTTGATGAACATGGGCACCCCTGTTACCAGCTGTCCAGGTACGTCTAGTTGATAAAACACATACAGTGAGGTTCGAAAATGCATTTTTTTTTTCTTGTAAATTATAATATCAGCATAACAATTTGAGTGAAAAGTTGAATTTCTTAGTATTTGGTATGTCCCCCTTTTGCTTTAATGACAGCATTTAGTCCAACTGGCATGGACTCATGTGTAAAACCTGATGATCATGTTATTCAGCATGATTTGACAGTGTTTCAAAAGAGCATCTTGTGTGCTTCAGTAGAAGCATGGAAATCTGACACTTTTTCACAAAGGGATAGTTCACCCAAAATTAAAATTCTCTCAACATTTGCTCACCTTCTCAGATGTGTATGACTTCTTTTCTTTTGCAGAACACAGACGAAGATTGTTAGAAGAATATATCAGTGCTGTAGGTCCATACAATCCAGGTGAATGCTGACAGAAACTTTAAAGCTCCAAAAAGCATAAAAAAAGCATAAAAGCAATTCATAATTTTTTTGTAGTGAAAAATGAGCTATATTTGGGTCTGTTCTCACCCAAAACTGATTGCATCACTTCAGAAGACATGGATTAAACCACTGGAGACTTGGATTACTTTTCTGCTGCCTTTTTGTGTTTTTTGGAGCTTCAAAGATTTGGACCACATTCACTTGCATTGTTTGTACCTACAGAGCTGAAATATTCTTCTTAAAATCTTTGTTTGTGTTCAGCAGAATAAAGAAAGTCATGCACATCTGGGATGGAATAAGAGTGACTATATATATGTATGTGTATGTTCTTGATTTGCATTAGATTTTTACTGGGTTCTCAGATTTTTGAAGCCCACTGTATAATACACACTATATATATATATATATATATATATATATATATATATATATTTGTTACATATTGCCTAGATATAACATACAATAAACACTCAAATTTAAAGCAAATTTGCATCTGTAGTTAATAATTTTGAACCAGTAAGCATTAGTGATCAATGATGTCCATACGACACATAAAATCATCATGTCAAATGTTGCTGTAGTATTTTAGAGTTCATTGTCAGCTTCAAATGTTCAGGCACAGGAAAACCAGACGAGAAAGTTGATCTCACACGAGACAAAAAACTGGCACAGTTCAATAACTGGTTCACCTGGTGCCACAACTGCCGGCATGGGGGTCACGCTGGTCACATGCTCAGCTGGTTCAGGTAAGAGGATTCATATTCATGCACAGATATAAATGTCATTTTAAGACCTTTGAAAAATATAGTATTAAACTAATAGTTCACCCAAAAATGAACATTGTGTAATTTACCTACCCTCTATCATTCCCCTTTACCATTGAACACAAAAGTGGCTCTGCTGGGGTTTTTTTTCGTACGACGAAAGTGGATGGTGATTTATACAGAGTTTATTTATATTGTCTTTCATTTCAGAGATCACAGCGAATGTCCCGTATCGGCCTGCACATGTAAATGCATGCAGCTGGATACCACAGGCAACCTGGTGCCTTCTGATAGTGTATAAGAGCCTGTCTGCCTTTCATTTAGTGATTTAAATCACCCACTTTACAAGAAACCAGCTACCTATACTAATAAGTGAAGACATAAAGATATAGCATATGCACACTTCACTGGAATTGATGTTAATGAAAGGTGTGCTATTGTGACAGAGACTAAATCAGTTAGAGTGTTAGGATTATGTTACCCATGATTAACAACTCACGCACAGACAGTTGTGTTTCCTGAGGTGTCCAATCTGCTTGAGAAAGAATGAATGTGAATGACTGGCATGCACCAATTCATTGTGGTCCAGAACTGATTAGTAGCAATAGTTTAAAATACAGTCATTTTAGTATTATATTTAGTGAAAGAGAAAGAGTTGCAGCAAATATTACAGTAATCTCAACCTGAGGGGGTTGAATGCATGGGAGGAAAATTTTGTTTGTGTCAAAGTGCTTTTTCATGTGGTCATCGATTATTACTTGACTTTGAATTAAGGGAATCATATTATTGTTTTATTGTTCTGTATTTATTACATATTACTCCATACCACAATGAATATCAGTCTGTTGTTAATTGATTTGTAAACTGTCTGAAATGTACAATAAGACAAACATTTTTTTTTAAGAAACTACTATGGTAAAGGCAACGGTTATACAGCTGGTGAGGCGAAGCCCACATTCATGTCTAAAAAGGATTTTGAATTTGTTTTAAATATGCTTTTAACAACATATTACACACTGTTCTTTTCTTTATTGCTGTTTAAAATATGTAGGTTTAACATTAGTGTTGAATATTGTTTGATCTGATGGTAATGGAAGATGTATTTTGCCTTAATTTATTCCACAATCAATGCAACAATTTAACATCCTAGCTATTGAAATGATCGTGACTCTATTTTTGGAAATAAAAAGAGCCATCCATAATGAAAGTCAACTTTTTGAATTTTTGCTTTCTGCATTTTACTTTGTCCTTTTATTGTACTTCATAACAAAAATGAGTCCTGACTTCAGTATAAGACCATTTGATTTGTTAATTTTTTCTTATGGAACATGATAAAGATAAGATAAGCAATTAAAGGAATATTCCAGTTTCATAACAAGTTAAGCTCAATCAACATCATATTGATTTCCACATAAATTAATTTCGACTCCTCCCTCCTTTTCTAAAGAAAAAAGGCATGATGAGAAAAAAGCAAAAATCAAGGTTACAGTGAGGCACTTACAATGGAAGTGAATGGGGACAATTTTTGGAGGGTTTTAAGGCAAAAATGTGAAGCTCATAATTTTATAAAAGCACTTACATGAATTATTTTGTTGAAACTTGTGTGTTATTTGAGCCGTAAAGTTTTGAAATCATTGTTTACCAGGATTTCAGTTTACGCCGTGGTTTCATAAACCATGGTTTAGGGCATCAGAATTGCAAAATTGGCTACAGGGCTGGACTGGTAATCTGGCATACCGGGCATTTTCTCGGTGGGCCGACACACTTTTGGGACGATCAGTGGCGGAATGGCCATCAGGAGAACCGAGCGGGCCAGTGGGTGTCATCACAGACTACAGATTACCCCCATTCACTTCTATTTTAAGTGCCTCGATTCAAACCAGAATTTTGCTTTTTTTGTTGTTGTTTTTAGGAGGATGAGTTTAAATAAATAGTTTCTTTAATCAACATAATGCAACAAATGCTGTCCATTTGAGTTTAACTTGTATTTAACCTGGAATATTCCTTTAAAAGATTAACTGTTCTCATTCTCAATACCGTAATTATAATTTCTTTTGGTGGTGATTAAAAAAAAAAAAAAAAGAATAACTTTTTTTTACTGTAATGTATAGATGTAGAATAATGGGAATAACAATAAAAGCAAAATAAAAACCCATTTCAGTGATGTGAATTAATATAATTAAAATTTTTAATTATATTTAATAAACAAAATATAAGACAGTTAATTTTACCAATTTAACCCATTCGATTACCACACGTGAGAACCAATGGCGTTTTGCCATCAAACGAAGCGAAGCGGCATTTTGAATGTGAACAATAAGGCAAATGAAGATTTTCAGTGAATAACAACTTAAATTTTGCCTGGTTCCTCTTACAATGCAATAGTATGGAGTTAGAAGACATTTAATAAAGCACATGTGTAATTTCAACAACTTTTTTTAAGTGAACTTAATGCTGATGTAATTTCTGTGCCACCAAATGGAATTGCATTAATAAACATTGTTTTCAAAACAGCTTTCTAAATATGCCCCGCTTCTGTCATTGATTGAACATGTAGATAATCCGGCCCCCAACTCGTTCCTTTGGTCGGTTCAATGCTTTTGTCTCTCTTGAGACAGGTCGCTTAAAACAGGAATTTTCATAGCGCTGCAGGGACACAGTGTTTGCAGTTTTCAATAAAATTATCCTAAGAATGACTTACTTATGGCTATCTATGGCTTACTTACTATCCATTTATTCTAAATGTATTCTCCATTTATTCTAAATGTATAGTTCACCCAAAAATTTCAATTCTCTCATCATTTACTCACCCTCATGCCATCACAGATGTGTAAGACTTTCTTTTTTCTGCTGAACACAAACAAAGATTTTTAGAAGAATAATT
>JAVLUX010000014.1:6420429-6570429 GCA_032164185.1 Moxostoma hubbsi
CAATATGAGTTTTTCACCATTCACTTTCACAGTATGGGGTTAAAAAAAAAAATAAAAAATGAAAGTGAATGTCACTGAGGCTGTAATTCAAGAATGAAAGTTAAATGGTATGGAACAACATGAGGGTGCGTAAATGGCAGAATTTTCATTCTTGGGTGAAATATTCCATTAAAATGTAAATGTTTAATAGAATAAAGACAAAACTAAATTTATAGCTTCAAACAGGGACATACCAGATGAAGTGGTATGTTGTTGGTAAGTACATTTTGTTAGCATCCTAGCCTAGCGTATTTAAATTTTTCAAATTCGCAATGCAATTGCAGAAACATTTAACAAGCATTGCGGCATTGCATACGACCGATTACATTTGTATTTAGTGTTTTAAAAGCGGGCGTTTGCTGTTCTAAATCTACCACCACTTACAGTTTCCCACATCAGCTATTCAACAGACCACGATCACAGCAGCAACATCATCTTACAGTACTGTAGAGTCCATTTCACATGAGCAATGAAAGTTGTAGTTTCAGTTTAAAGGAATAGTTCACTCAAAAATGATATTTCTAACATCAATAATTCACTCTAATGTTGTTTCAAAAAGGAGGAGATTATGGATATAAAGGATGTCCAGGTTGCTCTTTGTCATACAATAAAAATGAGTGGCGACCGGCAATGTGGAGCTCAAACAATGACAAAAACACACCATAAAAGTAGTCAATAGGAGTTGAGCACTATATTTCAAGTCTTACGGAAAAATGACTGCCCTGAAAATCTTGCTAAATATATAAGCATATAAGATTTGAGGGCTATGGCAGAACAGAAGTTTTTCAGTTTTTCCATTCTTTTCTTTTCAGTGAGTAGCAACTTTGTTCTGGTCATCACACCTAGCTGTCCGATGGCTCCAGAAAACTTGTGCACAAGTCGCATAAACTACTTTTATTGTGCTTGAAAGTCATCGGGATTTGGAACGACATGAGTGTGGGTATATGGTGATAGAAAGTGTATTTTTGGGTGAAGTAATCATTTAACACAACTAGCTGGCTTTATCAAAGGCTGTACTGTCTGTTAACAGTGTAATAGGATTTTGAAAGGTTACGTTTGTCATAAAATCCTTTGTCAGTTTAGATACGAGAGATCTGGTAGGATACCTTAAATGTCCAAAATATTGACTAAATCGACATGGCAACCCCCCCCCCCCCCCCAACAAAACAAAAGTATAAATTTAGTTCAACAATCCCCTGAAGAATTGAACTAAGACTGAAAAGGCAACTAGGAAACAAGTGAGCTTGCACGCAACACAGTGGCACCTAAAGCCAAACCCTGACCTCTGCAGTCTACGAGGTAACTTCAAGCTCTACCTCCAGAATGGAGCAAACCGCTGTCTGATAGTCAGACAAGAAGCACAGCAACATAACAGTCTATCATCGTCATGCCTTAAACCCACAACCTTACGTGTACAACATCCGGACACAAGAAAAGTGCTTGAATTTGTGCAGCAAAGTCTACCGACTGCTCCATCATGAGTATCTGGGGCGATAATGCAAAGTCTCGGAAGATATTTCCAGTGAATTTGAGGGTAGCCTGACATCATTAAGGAAAATCCTGGTTTATTTGAAGCCATAACATTTAAAGGAGCTTACTTCTAAGATTCATTATCGGCCCCCTCTGACCTGCTAGTACCTTACTTGAATAAAGCTAACTGTTAATATAACACTTTAGTATAAAGACTGCACAATGTACCATTCCGAAAAAAATTGACACATGAGGTGCTCATCCAATGTATTAATATTAGGATGGGACTACTGAAATCAAGAGATTTTCTATGGATATTATTGATGACTTTCCTTGACGAAGGGAATCAACTTAATTTTTTTTTTTACACTTGAAAACCACTTTTTTTTCTTTTGCACCAAATGTTGTCCTAGAAACTCCAAAAGGGAGAAAATGTTTTTTTCTGAAATAATTATGCATTGCCTCGCAAAAGTGTGTGATCTCACAAAAATGTTTGCGTCCCCCAGCAATTGCGTTACCAAGCAATAGCTTTATACATGCATTATGAAAATTAACTATTGTTTTACTAGAGTATCCAAAGTTGGTATTTGTAGAAAATCATAGTAAGCACAAAATGTACCATTGTTTTATTACAGTTACCATATTTTAACCATGATATTTGTAGTAAAATCATAGCAGTAATACAGAAAAATCTAAATTATGGTAATATAATCAATCTGACAAATGTATTTCCTACAGTTTTACTATAGTTATACCATGCTAAATTTGTGGTACATGTACGATGATTTTTAAAACCATGGTTCCTACCAATTACTAAAATACTATGGTTACTGAAATAAAAACCATGGTTAATTTTTTTTATAAAGGGTTGGATGAAGCTATTGCGAGGGAACCCCAAATTGTATGGGAATGCAAAACTTATTGTGAGGGAGCAAAAACTATTGTGAAGGAATGGAAACCTTTTTGTGAGAGAATGCAAAACAATATTGGGGGAACGCAAATCTATTTGAGAAAATAAATTCCCACCCTGTCCTCTAAGGGGCTTTGAATAATAGAACACAAAAAAGTTATCTAAAATATGGACATTTTGTCAAGGTTTGGCTGTCAAGGTTCAAGCTGAAACTCTTAGAAGACAGTAAAATTTAAGCCAATCAGGTATGGCTTTAAAAGGGGTGCAGATTAAAGTATAACACTCACTTTTAGTCAACAGTGTATTGTTGCCTTAAAAACTGCAATATGGCAAATCTTATATTGATTGCAGCTGAAATCCTACACTATCTCATCTCTAAATGTCTATTATTTTATACAAACACAGCTGATATAAATATGCATTTTCTGGTTGTGCTTAATGTGTATTTTTGGGGTATACGCGCATTCATGTGATGCAAGATATCACGTTGTGCTCCAATGTCTATTTGCCTGTGCTCTACATTCTCGCCACTAGGAGGAGACAGGTAAGAGGATGTCCACGACCAAGCAGGGCTGGGGTTCTGCCTATGAGCCACAGCAAATGTAACACAACAGCAGTCCCACTTCACCACGGCCAACCACCATTGTCCTCTCGGTCGGAGTCTCAGTAACCCGGTTCGGAAAGGCCGATCTCATATCTCAAAGAAAACAGGATATGATGTGGCTCACACAGTGGACTCAACAGAGTCCTTTAGGAGAAAGCAGAACCGATTGTCCAGTCAGAATCTGTGAATGGCTGGCTCTGTTTCCCTTCTCTTCAGCTCCTCTCTGTAGCAGTACGAGCAGTAGTTGCCCGTCTCTGGGTGGCCGTAGTAATTGCAGGTAGGCGTTCTGCATTTGGTGGACTGCAGATTGGCCAGGCCACCTGCACTGCCTAAGGAGTAATGTCTCACTGGCATTAGTCCATTGCGACTGTCCAAAGAAGAGCGGAAGTCCCGCAAGCCATTTGTATACACTCCTCCGCTCGTTTCAGCATGGTAATCAGTTGGGTCATGCTCCTGGGAAAAAGACACCAAGCAGGGAGTGATACGGGACGGGCTTCCCGAAGTGGTGGAAGGCGGATGGTACTGGGTATGGGGAGGACCCTGTGCTAGAGGACAGTGTCGGGGTAGTGTTGCATAGGATGGCAGGCCGGAGTAAGAGGAAGGTGAACCTCCAGCAAGTTGCCGTCGAGTATCCATGTACCCATGCATATGCAGATGTTGGGTGATTGGAGTAGGAGAATGATCGATAAATGTAGACCTTGGTATGGGGACAACACCAGAGTACATGGCTGGGCTGAAAGAAGAGGACTTAAAAGCACTGAAGGTTGGAGGCGAGTTGTCAGTAACTTCCTCCTTGCCTTCAGAACATCGGTAACTTGGCTCTGCCATGTCCTTTTTCAATTGTGATCCACCGGTCATTGCAAGACCCCCCGGTGCCTTGCGCTCAGCTTCCCTCCTCTGTTCCAGCTCTGCATGGAAGCGCTCCTCTGCATCCACCAGGTAATGCTGGATCATCTCCTCCTGGAATGGTTGCCGGTTGCTGGTAGTGAGTAGTGCAGCAAAGATGTACTTTCTCTCACCTTGCATGGCGGATCGGAGGATGCTAAGACTTACCTTCACGTCCGAGCTATATTTGAAAGGGTCACCTTCGGAAGAGCAGTTTCCATTTTGCCGCTCGCTGTTTGAGGAGGGTGAACCTTTCCCAGAGTCCTCAGAGCTGGTTTGAATGGAGGGAGAGCTGTCCTTACTGCCCTTACGACCTCTCAGAGAGCCTTTCTTTTTTTCCTGGACCTCTTGTTTGCCTCCAGTCCCACTTGCATTCTTCCCCGTCATTAGGCCTCCCACATTCTTCTTCAGCTTACTGCCCAGGCTCTTGCCAAAGCTACCCAGCTTGTTGGCAACTGAGTCTGCACGTTTCTTGTCCTTATCCTTGTCTTTCTTGCCCTTCTCCTTGCCAAGTGTGCCGGTCAGCCCTGTCGAACTGTTGCTGGATGAGCTAGAAGTACTGGAAGAGCCACCACTAGTTTTGCCAGTTGTCCCACTGGTTCCGGCAGTACTGCTATCTCCATTGCCATTGGAACTGCTGCTGACTGACTCCTTATCAGACTCTCCCGAGTCCGGCGGGGTGCGGGCATCCTCTCCTGCAGATGCTGTAGGTGACTCTGGCTGGGCCAGTGGGGCTTGCTGTGGATACAGACACAGAAGGTCAAACATACTAGATAATTTAGCGTCAATACACATGCAGCCTAAAAACAGCTAAATCCACCTGTTTACCAGAGGACATCTGGAAGTGCAACTTCACAATACCAGTCAAAAGCTTGGACATGCGTACTCATTCTATATTATTTCACTCTCACATATTAGAAAATAGTAGTCATCTAACCTATTAAATAACACAAATGGAAGTATGGGAATTATACAGTAAACAAAAATGTACATTTTTAATGTTAATTTTTAAACTGTAATTGAGAAGATAAGCCGCTAAGAGAGAAGCCCCTGTGTCATTTTAAAACATCCCTTCTCGTATCCATTTTATAGCAGTGATATTCCTTCTATAGTGATTTACAGCTTCCGAGTGTTGAAAATATGTTGAGTTGAGTTTGAAATTCACTTTGTTGATGTATGTAGCATAATAATAATAGGTATCAAGTTAAATGCTAATTTAGTAATTAGAGAAAACTTTTTTTTAATTATATGTTATTATAGTAATATTTTAGTAACCATGACTGCAGTAACCATGGTTTTTAGGGCTGTAAGGTCCCAGTCGATTAGTCGATTAATTGGTCCATACGTTCTGGTTCGACCAAAATTCTGATTGGTCGATTTTTTGCCGCGTTCATTTCATCAGTTTTGCCGCGTTCATTTCATCAGTTTTGCCGTGGTCAATTCATCAGGTGGAAAGCACTAATTGCTAATGGGGGTGTTTTCAGGACACCCCTGTTTCACAGGTAACAGTCTGTCTTCAGAATACCCCCCTTGTTTTCACTTTATTTGGATTATCCCAACACACTGAAGAAGAGTGATAGATAGGCTATAGAAGGTGTGATGCTGAATATTATTTATTTAATTGTGAGAGAATTTAATAGTCAGTCCTCTTCTAACATGTCAACAACAAAGACATCGACAGTGTGGCAGCATTTTGTTAAAATTGATAACGGGAAAAAGGTTGCAAAGTTTGCAAGCAACAGTTTGCCTTCCACAGCTCGACGACAAACATGACATATCATCTAAAAGCGGTAAGCTAACTTGTCTGCGTTAGGTTGCCCTGTCTGTTTTGAGTAAACTATATGAACATATCAGAATTGGCATATTTCAATGTTTTAGTGTAATAATCGTTTTAGGCGCACCCCTCCGCAATGACGGTAGCATCCCCCGGACACACCCAGACCACGCTGGATTTTAAGCCTCCTTTATCATCCAAACGGAAAAATAAAAATCACTTTATTTAGTTTCGTTTAAAATTTGGCTGAATAACATGTTGTAGGTAGCCTACTTTACTTTTATGGTTCCCTTTTATTATTGTGCAAACTTTATTTTTTTTAGATCAAATTTATTTCTAGTATTATTTATTGGATTTGGGCACTTTATTTTTTTTTATTTGCCCACTGTTTGTGTTAGTTTTGAGCCTAAGATGCTTTATTTTTCAGTTATGCACTTTATTTCGTTTCTGCTCTTGATCTGGTTTGTTTAATAAATATTATTTTTTTATTAAAGTGGACGTGCCTTTTGTGTTTATTAAGAGTAAAAGCTTTAAGTTAATAGTCTATTCGTGTGTGTCTCATCCGCGAAGCTGAGCTCATGTTCAGCCTTGCTCTGTGTGAGGACATGCACAGAGCTGCTGAAATGACAGTGACAGTTATAACTTCTTATTATAACATATGACAAAAAGAATTGGCTAAATTATGTTGCATATTCCTCAACAGTTCTTGTGATGATATCACTAGTTGACAACATAGTACTATTTTCGGAAATCATAGGCTATGATATTGCGCAGGTGCACGTGATGCAACGCTGTCAGAGCCGATAGACTCGTGTGTCAGACTCATTTCAGTGCAAAATAATTAGGTCAAAAACGATTTAATATACTGAAAATAGCCTACTAGTTTTTTTATGTTTATTTATAATTAATTTAGGCGGACAACAAGGCTACCAAGTACTGCGCAACGTGCGCAGCTAATTAATGTAACTTTTTTTTTTCCTAACATTTTTAGTCGATTTTTAGTCGAAAATTTCAGGACTTCAGTCGACCAAGAGTTTCTTTGGTTGATTACAGCCCTAATGGTTTTATTAGCAGAAACCATGTTTTGAAACAATTAACCACAGTATTACTTTAGCAATACTGTAGTATCTATTAGGTATGAGCTCAAATACTGCGCGACTAATGATTGATCATGATAACGATGATCGATAACAATCATGCGCGATGTGACTTTTTACTTAATTCTGTAACAACTAAAAACAAACATGTCAAAGAGGGGCCTTGTTTTTAATTGTGAGATTAATCACATTGTGATTTCACCACATTGGTACCTTGATTGTCAACAGAGATGTCTTATGGTACGGCGAAACAGTGGTGCGCACTTAAGATAATTACGGTAATCTAAAGGAAGGGCAGCGAAACTTTGAGCATTCTTTCATTGAGTTGGCCAGTAAGTCACGAGTGAGTCTTTACATAATGACAAAATATAATCAAAATAATCAAATTAGACTCTTTTTCTATTCGACTTTAATTATTTACAAAAACGGTTTATAAACTTTAATAGGTGAGACACTGTAACAACGAGAATTAATGCTTCAGCCAAAAGGAGCATGTCTGGCATATACATACAGTACATGTTTGTTTTTTGTTTTTTTATCTCAACAGGACCACTTGACAACTACAACGGAAATAAGCTTTTGGATTTGTGTTTGTAATGTCCTAAAAAAAAAAAAAATTATTGTCTGGGATGGTGTGTATAAATTATCATTCTTCTACATTTTGTAAAAAAAAAATTTAATAAAAAAGTCGACATTCATTTTCTTTATATAGCAAAGAGATTTCTTGTTTTATGTTCCACAGTAGAAAGTTGAAAAGGATGACAGTAAGTATATGATGACATAAGTTTGATTTTGGGGAGAGACCATTCCTCTACGATTAGGAGTAACAAACTCCAGACTGTTTCCAAACTTTTGATGGATAGTGTACATTCAAAGCTGAGCTAAGTTCAAAGTATATAACCATAAAACTCAATCAAAAGCATCATAAACTTGTTACCATTGGCACATGAGTTGTTTAAAAACAAGCTTCTGAAAGTCCACTATATAAAGCTGTGTTAGCAATAAAATATACATTAGGTGTAAAACTAATGTCTTCTGGTGGTTACTTTACACTTCACCAGTTAAATAATGGTTATAGATTTCTAAAAAGGCAAAAAGCTCACCTGTACCTCACATGGCAGAGGAAGCCAGGTGACAGTCATGTAGCTGTGCAGCAGATGGAGCTTGGCCTCCAGAGATAGTGTTACACTGAAAACAAACAAAAAGAGGTGAGAGCACTGATATTTGCATACAAGCTTAATTTTAACTGCCTCTGATGATAACATACATGTAACCATAAGATTACGAGCATGTTTATTGTAAATGATATTTTCTAAAATAAACAGAATAAGATAATGAATTTTGTGTAAAAACCCGGCTAGATTTGTGAATTTTTGTATAAAAACAACTCTACTGCAATGCTCCTTGTAAGACATGCGGAGGTATTTTGAGTGATTTGTAAGTGAAATATTTTAAAACAGGTCATTAAATAATTTGACATTCTAAAACTGTGAATTGAGAACAGATTTGAATGTATAAACTCTGAATGGAACACAGGGAAGCCTTCAAATTGCTCATAGCAAGCATTTTGCGCTAATCTGCATTCATGAGCGAGAGTTGCTAATTCTGACTGTTGGCCAACAGCAAAGTAATAACAGTTTCCGCAGAACTAATGCTGGCATTATGGTTAGACATTACTGAACTTTGCTGTCAGTCAGTCAGAGCGGAATCATTTGGCACTGCGTAGTGTTGTCATAATAGCCAGAATACTTGGAAACATTCCTGCATCTGTAGCATTCCTATAACTGTGACACGGGAAATAATGCCAACTCGACCAACATACAGATGAGGGTAATGAAATATCTACCTTGCTAGCATCACATTGTCGTTGTCATCTTTACCCCACTCCCATTCTTCTCCCGGATCCACAGCAAAGTGCAAAGGCAGCATCTTATGGTCCGAATCGGTCAACGGAATAACCACTGGGGAGATATTTTTTAAAGGGTAACAAATCAGACTCTTTTTCTATTCCACTTTAATTATTTACAAACACACAACATAGTGTTCAAGCAAGACCCTTGAAGGAATAAGCTGGATAAAGAGTATAAATAAAGACTCCTGCTACATAAAAAACATCCTCACCTTGCTCTTTTGAACTGTCCTTCTGCTCCATTGACACCAGTGCAGAGAAATGGGCCTGGTCATATGCCAGAACAAGAGGGGAGCGGTGACACTTGTTGGCTGGTACTTCCAGGGGCAGGTAAATCCCTCCAAACGGGATTGGTGCAAAAGCTAAACAATACACACACATAAAAAAACTCAGATATGCTTTGCTTAGGGAGAATGGAATGTTAAAAGGAAAATTGGTAACACTTTACAATAAGGTTTCATTCGTTAACATTAGTTAATATATTAGGCATGACTGTAACAGCAACATACACTGCCCCTCCAATAATGAGACATGGCCTTAAAAAAAAAATTTAAAAAAAAGTTACATTTTTAGCATGCTAAGTAGTCCAACACCACTTGTTAATGTCATTTGAATTAGCCAATCAAATCAATGAAGGTGGGAGTCGTGGGACTCAAATTTCAGAAGCTACGTGGAAACATCATGGATTATTCCAGCGCCGCACATCAGCAAGCAGTTCATGTTAAGAGTGTTAGTATCATGTACAAGTTGTCAGTATCCAACTAAACATGCAAAATATGACCACTGTTTTATGATTACAATGTTGTATCAAATGAAAGTAATATCTAAGGGTGTAAACTATACACCATTTGGTGAAATTCGCCGTTTTGAATTGAAAATATGTCATGTACAGTGCGAGATTCAGATGTTATTCATAATTGTGAATGTGAAAACAGTTTTCAGCATGCCAGGCTTCTGGCAAACTGAATGAATATGGTAATCTGGCAGGTTTTTGAGGGAGCTTTTTTAGAAAATTCACTTGACGTTGTCTAGAAAATTAGCGATAAAATACAAAGTAGTGTGATATCACCCTCGGATTAGAACTAGAACATGGTAATACCTGTGACTTGAGGCTTCCATTGAGTTTTTAGGTTATGACAAGGACAGTCTAATGGCATATATTTTTTGTGCAAATATTATTCGGTAATCATTACAGGGCTCAATGCCAAGGATTTTTTTCTACTGGCCTGGTTGGGCCAGTGCTTTAGACTTTAACTTTAAAATTTTCATTGGCCCCAAAACAAAAATTAAAAATAGTGTCCAAAGCCATTTTATTTTTTTATATATATTCACTACCAGTCAAAAGTTATGAAACTCATTCTTTATTATAATTATTTTTATTCACATTTTAGACTAATAGTAAAGTCATCAAATCTATAGAATAACATAAATGGAACTATTGGAATTATGTTGCGACTAAACATCCCAAATAATTCAAAACTGTGTTATAATTTTAGCAAATTCAGATCAAAAGATTTTTAAGATATGAGAAACATTTCAGGCAAGTTTTAAAAACTTTTGACTGGTAGAGAGTGTGTGTATAATATATATATATATATATATATACACACACACACACACACACACACACACACACACACATATATATATTTATACACCCACATATAGATTTGGTTACCAATTCATTCAGATTACCATTTCTGTAAAAAAAATATTTAGGTGGGAGCAAATCAACATCTTTCATGTGTTTTGACTCATTAATCCATTGATAACGCACAGAGGCCGAAACAAGTCTAATTATACTTTATTCAAACCAGCGTGTCTACCAAGAGACTTAAGTGTTTAAATATCTTAAGTGTTTTCCCTGCAAATGACAACAAAGCATATCTGAACTGCAGTGCATGACCATCCAGTAAAAAAAAAAAAATAACATAACCTGAAAGTAATTACGCTCTGATGGCATTGTAATGTCATTAGTCACTTTTACTCTTAATTAATCCAGCTCCTTTCTCTCCTTGTTAAACGTGATTACCGAACAAAAAGAGCAACATGCCTACTCTGTCAATCGGTCATAATAAGATGCTGATCCTCCCGCATTCATAAATTGAATGAGGAAATGGGGCGTATTAGTTCAATGGCTCAAACCAATAATATGCTCCGTCACAGCCCACACTCCAATGATATTGGCTCACACTAAAGTCAGTCTTTATGTAAAAGCAACCAAAGTGCCTCACAATTCAAACAAGTGCAGTGTTGCAGCTGCAGCTGTTTAGAACAGTTACAAGCTGATTGCAAAGTCAGAGTTTTAGGGAGGCTGAGATGAGTTTTAGGGGGTTTGAAGCCCTCCTAAAAAAGGCCTAATAACGCAGATGGCTGCTGCTAAGATGCTTGGAAGTGAGGACAGTTCTAGGAGAGAGCGCGCTCCGTATCTTCACGCTCGTGTGCGCTTCCAGTATATGCACTCACGTGTCTTTGAAAGCTAAATATAATCACGCTCTCTCATCTGTGACTGCTCAGTTAGAAAACTTTGTTCACACCGTGTATTTTTTGTGCTCTCTTGCTCGTTGTCTGCTAACACTAACGTTATAAATACAGCACTGGCCCGATCGGGGAAGGGACATTTCTTGCAACTGGCCCGAACCGCTCTCACACTGGCCCCGGGCCATCCTTATTGTTGCATTAACAATCAATTTATGATTTTCTCAATTATTTCTTTATGTCTGTAATTCAGAAATTTGTACAGCATCTTATTTTTGTACGGTCTTCTTTTTAAAGGAGACCGTTTATTTTGAGTATGTCATTGTCAGGTTTGTGCTCAAAATATTTGCCACCAGTAGGACTGCAACTAACGATTATTTTGATAATCGATTAATCTAACGATTATTAGACGTTATTCGCCGATTGTAAAGATTAATCATTAGCTCTTAACCGATTATTCAGCTTGTGGCCCGACTTAAAGGCTGTATTAAATGTGCTTACTAACAATAAGGGACAAAACCATCTTTTAAAATATACCTCTAAAAGACATTCACTGAATTAACAGTAAAAAATACTTTTTATTAAGTTTAATTCAGTAAAGAAATTCACTGCAAAAAATGCCTATTGTTATCAAGTTTTTTCTCTTGTTTTACATTTAAAATTGTGTTTAAAAACAAAATAAATTTACTTAAGCAACAGATAAGATATTTAGACCTGCTTTAAGAGAAAGTGTCTTAAATATGTGTATTTTGTATACAAGTGTATTTTTTCACATGGTTATACTTCTGCGAGTGCAGTAAAGTCAAAATATATTTATATTCAAGATCTATTCTCTAAAAGCTGGTCTAAATATCGTATATGCTGCTTCTCAGGTGAATGCATCTTTCTTTTAAGGATTTTTAGATATTTTATCTAAAAAAACTAATTATATTCAGCATTCTCAAAAAAAAAATTTCTTCAGCAGTATAGCTGCTCAAGAAAATGTACATTGTTTTAAACGAGTTTTACATATTTATATTGAAAAGCAAACTAAATCAAAAACGTATTTTGTTGCAGTGTAAATGGGGCAAAGACTACCCTCTCACCTTTCTGTTCACTTCAATCTTTAACTCGCCAAAAAAAAAAAAAAAAAAAAGAATAAATCTGCATATTGCCAATTTACTTCACGATAAGAAATGCACAAAGAAATATATTATGATTCAATAAGTCACGAGCCATCACGTTATAATCTAGCTGCATTAAGCGTGCATGCTCAACAGACGAGCATCTCCATGACAGTGTGCCTCAGCCGGGTGCAGTTTCAATCTCCCCCCCTTAGATCGGGACATTTGGGCAGCTCATAGAAGAGGCACTGACCGCACAGAGAAATGCAAGTTTTGGAGTTTGTAGTTATTTACATGATCTGCTTCCGTATTATTTGAACTTTAATAAAGCTCTAATGCATTAAATAGAACTGCATTTCAGATGCAATGCCGGGGTATTTCCTTTAAAGAGCTCTGGCTCCACTTATTCCACAACGAGAGTGCTTCTGTGTTTACTTATTTGTTTTTTTTTTGTATAATTCCCTCATACTTTGCGATCTACATCACCTGAAGCTGTTTGGAAATTTCAGAGTGCATCTGGACTGTGATCTGTGTAATCCTTCCTCTCCTCAGTCAGTGCAGCTCTCGCGCATCATCATTAAAGTTTTATGTGATCTCATGTTACATTAAATGAGATCAAACGACTATTCAGCAATGGAATTTTTTTTATTTTTATTGTCGACATTGTTGATAATGTCTACTAATCGTTTCAGCCCTAGCCACCAGTTAAATGTACTTTTACTCATTCATTCACCCATATGTTGTTACTTTTTCTTGGAACATAAAAATAAATATTTTAAGCAGCTCTATTCCATAGAATAACATTTTATAGTGAGCAGGAGCTGTCAGGATTCAAAAAAGGACAAATACTATACAGCACTATTAAAGGTTCAGTTCAAAGACATCAAAACAGTAGCCAAATGACTTGTGCACTACATTTTCTGGGGCCATAGAAAAGCATAGTATAGTATGGACTGTTTTTATGGTATTTTAATGATGATTTATGTTTTTTCATCATTGGACCTTGACAGCAGTGGTCAAAATGAAGCGTTTTGTATGTAAAAGAGCATCATTAGGATTCTTGAAGAAAATACTGATTTAATATCGGGGGGGGGGGGGGGTCACAATGTCACAGTGACAATTATTTTTTAACAACGCAATCAAAGTGAGTATCAGGCAAAACAGCGCCGCTATAATACAGGCCGCCATCTTGATTGTTTTGGTTGGATAGATCACATGACTAAAAATGCGTCATTGTTTTCCAAAGCATCCGTTTTTACAGTCCACACTACAACGCGAAAACGGCATTTTCAAATTTATCCACATTGGATTGCGTTTTCAAAAAGCTCAGTTTTCACAGACGAAAACGCCATCTCAGTGTGGACTGAAGGCCAAAATAGAGAGAAAAAGATGCGTTTTCAAACGAAAACGTATAAGTGTTGACTTGAGTGCTGCCAGTCGATTAAAATGTTCAATTGTGATTAAATCACATAATTTCTTTGTAGTTAATCGCAGATATTAAAAGTGCTGAAATTACACACACACACACACACACACACACACACACCTTTTCTTGTCAAAATAATTTTTTTCCATCTTAGGAAAGGAAAAAATAAAGAAAAAAATTGAGTGGGAGTTTGACTAATTGAAAGATTTTGGTGTGCTTCTGTAGTAATTAACCCTTGTGAGACCTTGAGGACATTTTTGTCTTTTCAATCATTTGTGTGTGCCAACAGTATAAATTTTGCCAAAAAGGTGTGCATTTCGGATTATTGAAACCCATTAAAACTGCAATATTTGATCCCAGTGCCATTAAGGCATAAAATTATGAACTCTATGATATTATGCTTTCATTCTGGATGTATTAATGTAAAATTTACATTAATACTTTCCACCAGATGGCACCATTTTTCTCATGTTTAGCCTATGGAGCAAATACATGACTTTTTCCTATTTTCTGTTTGCTGTATTATAGAGCATGGCAGGCCAATTGAATAAATGATGCAGCTAAAATCGTGTGGGTGTGTTGGTATGGATGTCAGAGTGTGCGTGTGTGTATGTGTATATAAAAACAACAGTGGCATTATGTAAACAAACTTGTCTTCTAAAAGGACCTGTTTTTGTTTTATTTTTTTAAATCTGACACTGCACAAAAAATAATAATAATGCATCAAAATCAATGTTGTTGCTAATCATTGACATATCCCAGACGGTGATAATCCAAAAAAAAGAAAGGAATAAAATTCCACTTAGCATTTAGTTTATGGAAAACAATTAATTTGTTTTCTCATAAAAACAACAGTGGCATTATATAAACAAACTGGCATTTGAATATTTGGTAGTTATGATCAGGGCTGATGTTGGTTAAAATAAAAAATTACTAATAGAAAGTGTAAAATAATATTAATATATAATACTATTATGGCAGTTTTTTGATGTGGACACAAGGGTTAAAATGTGCCTTATTTCTATTAAATTAACGTGTTAAACTTTTTAAATTAAATTGTATGCGTTAGCGCATTAATTTTTACAGCTCCAGCTGATTTGCGTGGTCATGTGTTAATATGCTTATGGTTGTGATGTCATTAAATTATGAATTTTGTAGATTCGTTTCAATAAATGGACTGGGTGGACTGGGAAGGTAGCTTTGCATTGTGAAATTTAGTGTATGTCAAGGTAGCACATCAACCTTTTTTACTTCAAAATATCAAGACAAGCTTAAGGGGGGGACTAGAGAAGCACAAGCAGTGTGGAGCTTTGACAGAGATTTATCATAAGTGTCAACTTATACAGGCCAGTGGTGGCTCAGTGGTTAAGGCTCTGGGTTACTGACCAAAGGGTACCAAAAGGTCGGGGGTTCAAGCCCCAGCACCATCAAGATACCAAATGCCCTTTAGCAAGACCCTACCTGCTCCAGGATCTGCTATTTCATAGCTGACCCCAGCTCTGACCCCAGCTTAGTTGAGATATGCAAAAACAACTCCATTTCATTGGTTCTGTAACTGTACTCCGCACAATGACAATAAAGTTGAATCTTAATCTTATTCCTCGTACCTTCTCCTCCAGAGTCTCGTAGCATGGTGTCGGCCACCACCACTATCGGCCTGCGGAGCACGTGAGCCAGAACAAACACATGAAACTCCTCCAGACTCTCATACACCGGCTCCTCTTGCGACTCAGCACTGCATGACATAAAATACACTCACTCCATGAGTGCAATATAGCAACGCAATATACAACTTCCAGTCTGGAGCATAAGTTGAGAAAAAGAAAAAGGAACACACCTGTTGCTGCCATTGGTGCTGTAGTGTATCCTGGGTTCACTAGACGCTAGTTTCAACAACTCATTCCACTCTTTCTGCCACTCTTCCTCCGTGTACACCAGCCCTGACTGCGCACACAAACACACAAAAATTGGGCATCTATTTATTTCTCCCAATTATGAATTTCCATAGCAAACTGAACTACTATATTAATTACATCAAAGAAAATCTTTACTTATTTTTCCTCAAATACTAAAAATGATTAAACAGACAAACTGCTCACACCTCTTTGTTCTGCATGGTCTGTTGCCATCTCCATCTGCGCTTTAGCGCCTCCCTCTCCTGTCCATGATCCATCAGTGCATAGAGAGACTTCCGCAACATCAGGTCTCGATCATGGAAGCCCCACATACCTGCATAGTGATGTTCATTATTGAAACATGTATTTGAGTTATTGAAACATTTACTGAGAATCTGCCCCTCTGCAATAGCTTTCAAATCTCATACATTCTATTGCAGAAAGCATGCCGTGTGATTATTGGTCACAGACAGTGTCATTAGACATCAAAATTGGAGTGACACATCTTGAAGCACCAAGTTTGAAGATGCGCAAGCATGAATACCTCATTGGTTTCTGAAGAGAATAAATAGTCTTTTATCCTGTAAAACTTTGATCTAAACTGCTAAAAAGCTCTAAGGACTATAAACATGTTATGGCATGCAAGCAAGATGTTTTTACAGTGAAATGAAAAGGTACAATGCAAAAAGGACACAAAGTTCAGTCATGTGCTTTGTGCCGTTTACTTGTACAGAAGACAGTTTGGACACTCACCCAGAGAGGCTGCATGTAACAAGCAATTCCCATCTCCACTAGTAGCCAGAGGCAATAAACTCTGACAGCCAGTCCCTAAACGAGTCCACCAGTTTAGCCGGCCTGTTACAAAATGGTTATAAATGACAATTCTTATCTCAAGGCTGTGGCTACAGACACTATGATGCTTTTTTTTAAATTCTACCAAAACCTAGTGAGCTGCAAATGTAGGTTTATTTGGTTTGAATAAATCAAAGGTTTCTAAGAGGAGATTCTTGAAATGGAAGGACTAACCAGCATGCTCCAATGCCACCATCATAGACTGCTCGATAAGATCTCTTTCGATGAAGCCCCGGAAGTCATCTCTGTAGATGGTGAGGTCGGGCAACTGGAAGGTGCAGAGCGGAGTGTCTAGAAGAGGCTCGTTGATGCTGCCTGTACAGGACACGTGCGAACGTGCCAAAGAGACGATGGCGGAGCTGGTGTGAGAAATCCCCCTTGACAGGCGCTTCTCTGTGGCTGCTGCCATAATACATGTTCAAATTACTGCGTATACTGGAGAATATGAAACTAGATACTGGTAGTCTATTACTAGTTAGACTTATTGTTATCCGTGCTACACTAAGTCAGGTTACAGTGGTGTAAGGCTTTTAAGATGACATCATATGCAACTAGTGTAATGATTCACGTAAATTGTTTACATAAATTGTGAAACACAGTTGGAGAATTGAGGACAGGCCATGCACAGGGTTACCAGGGACAGAAATTAACCAGGGCTCAGAGAAATAAATGCCATTATAAGGTGACAAAAACATGCACACATTTCAAATGTGGGGCCAAAAATGCCCGTCGTTAATTCCTCTGAATTTTTCGTATATATTTTGTGATATTTTGTTTTAGGCCTTTCTAGTTATGGGTTTACTGCCGATGCAGACAACATAGTGACCTGTAGCTGTCAGATACCTGTAAACACTGTCTTAGAGGCAAGAGTTATTTAATGTGTAGCTAATATGAAGTGGTTCTTTATAAAAAAAGTACAATCCACTCTGAAAACACAACCAAAAGCTTAAAACTGTGATGATATTCCAATCTACTATGGTAGACAGTACAACGTTGTATAACATAACAGAGATTGTTTAATTATTTAAAACATATGCTAGAAGAGCATTTCTGTTATAATATCTTGTGCATTGCTGTCGGTTTGATTTAATACTATACTGTATAAAACAACAGTTTTACATGGACTTTTTTTGTCTGTTTTCTCAATCATATGTAATGACAAATAAAAATCCTCAAAAACATAAACTGCCACAGAAAATCAATTTCAGGGGGTAAATATTGCCCCCTAAAAAATAATCCAATTTGACACTTTTTGAACTCTTGACTCTCTCCGATTATGTACTCGTAAAAAGCCATTTCTAGTCAATAAAATATTTCAGTGCTGTAAGAGATTAAAAAAAAAAAAAATCTATAATCAGAAATTTACATACAACATAGCCAAATATACTGAAACTCAGTTTTTCACAAGTCCTGACATTTAATCGTAGAAAACATTCCCCATCTTCGGTCAGTTAGGATCACTACTTTATTTTAAGAATGTGAAATGTCAGAATAATAGCAGAGTGAATTATTAATTTCAGCTTTGATTTCTTTCATCACATGCCCAGTGGGTCACAATTTACATTCACTTTGTTAGTATTTGAGATATATATATATATATATATATATATATATATATATATATATATATATATATATATATATATATATATATATATATATATATATACACACCATCTAATCTACCCAGACCTTGACATGTGGCCTTGTTAAAAGATGATCAACGTTATTAGGTTCACCTGTGAGTGGTCATAATGTTTTGGCTCATTGGTGTACAGTATCTATATCTAAATTTCTAGGTTTACCAGCACTTTTCTTACCTTGCAAGACCTCATCTTGGCGATGCAAGAGGGGGCGCCCCATCCTTGCCATCTCTTTATCAACAGTGGGATACTCTCTTTCCTCTGTAAAGGTGCATGACAGGTTACCAGCGTGCACTTGTCTCAGCTGCTCAAAGTCACTCAGCGCAGCTGTGAGGTCCCAGTTCTTGCCTGCGAGGAGAGCCACAATAATGAAGTTCAAGAAAACCAGAGGGCATAGTTCCACAGCTCATCTTAAGAGGTTAAACATTAATCAAACATAACAATCCAACAAGGGTCAAAGACACATTGTGCAGCAGTTGCCTGTTAAGCATGTATTGATTGTCCTGCATGCATATTGCTGAACAATATATTTTTAACTCATTCTCTTATCTGCACAGAGCATTGCTAGGCAACATGCGCTGGGTTTGTTAAGGCTTTAACTTACTGCACACATTCATATAGATCCTTTATCCACTGGTTTATTCCCTCCTGCAGTCAGTTAATCATAAAGCAATGAAGGTTGTCTATTACTAAGGTAGGTCGGTATATGTTGTGACATTGAATAAGTGATGGAGATTCTACCATTTCATTAATACTGTTGTATATATCAACAGTACAATTTTTACAAATCTGATACCGAACAGAAAATTATACTTATAATGCATACTGTGTTGTAGATGAGCACTTCAAATGTAGACAGCAACATTGATTATAATAGGAGCAATTTAGTTTTGATTTAGTAACTTGGCACATTAATATAACATACAACATATATGTAGTCACATAAGGGCTATTTTACAAAACTAGCTTACTGAATCAGAATTAAGAGTTGGTTTTATTGTTTTAAGTCTTTAGTTACGTAAATGTCTTTTGGTGTCTGTCAATCAAGTAACAAATAAAAGGAGAAAAAAATACCCTCCAGCAGGTCTCTGGCCAGTCCCGGTTCAGCTCCAGTAGAACGAACAAAGTCGGACAGGACTGCGTCCATATCCAAAGTCATGTGATCATGAATTTACAATGCAGAAGGGGACATCAGGAAAGAGAAATGACAGGAGAACAGTTCTCCCTTAAAACAAAAGCACTGTTTCAGCCACACCTAGAGGGAATGGGAGAGATAGAGAGAAGACAGAGGCAATTGTTAGAGACCATGCTCAAGATTTTGCTCAGTGCATCATTTTGGTGCACATTACTAGAGATCTGTAGACTCCAGCAGTCACACATCTTTCCTCTGACCTCTGCTGTGGAGCTCAGCTGAACACTTTAGTTTGCATTACAGATAAATAGCAATTAATTTAAAGATGACTAATTTGATACAGCTGTTTTAAGTTACATTCCATAGTTCCATGTTAAGGTCGATTGAGTTTGTTGTTTTTGCTGATTAATCCATGTAAATAAGTTGCTTATTTTTTTTTTTTTTTTTGCAATTGTATGCCTTTATTTGACAGTGAAAGTGGAGAGAGACAGGAAATGTGGGGAATGAGTAGGGGAATGACATGCAGCAAATGGTCCCGCCAGCCAGAAATCGAACCGGGGACTCGCTGATCATGGCATTTCACCCTAACCACTCGGCTATCAGGTTGCCTAAATAAGCTGCTTTTTAAAATATCGGTTATCTAGAAAAATCAATCCGATGGGTATTTTTCCCATGGGTGAAACTGGAAGGTTCCTGAGATCCGCAGCCTCTGGAGGAGAAATATAAACAATCACGTAACACCTCATCTATATTAATTGTAATTGACAAAATTATCCATACTGTTATCCTCACTTTCATTTTTATTTTGATTAGATAATCAAGTATTCTAAATTGAAGCCAAGGCATGTCTGCAACTTCATATCTGGAGAACAAGTAAAAAATAAAAATCATCTAATGAAATCTAAATATAGTCTTAATATAAAACCCTTCATATGGTGAATGTTGGTGCTGGAACGCTATTTTATTTGTACTGATTAACATTATTATTATTATTATTATTATTATTATTATTATTTTTCTGCCCTAATAGCGTATGCAAGTCCTAGAGACACCAAACTTGGTAAATCCCCTCTGATTCCTTGAGTCAAGCCGAACAAAACTTATGTCTCCGATTTAATTTCTGTCTATGCAATATACATTTCCACCATTTAAATTTTTTGAAAATTATTTCTAATGGCTCCTAGGCCATTTGTCCAATTTGCTAAATTTTTGACGAATAATCTAGGGACGGTCATGACAAAAAGTTGTAGTTCAAAGAATTTTTATTTGTCAAATCGTTTCAAAGATATAAGCCAATTAATTATCTGGGCGTGGCATACATTCACTCATTGACCAATATCTTTTGCACGCAAAGTCCAAACGTAACAAAACTTGGTATAAGTTCACATTAGAACATTTTGAGAATGCATGCAAAATTTCACCAACGGGGTACTACAACTAAAAATGTATGCATCTTCTTTTGGTAACATGCTAATATATCCTAACAAGAATGCGTTGACAAATCAACAAAAATGGCCGCAAGCCTCCAAACAAATTTCAGCTGCTAATAACTTACGTTGTGTGGCACTACAATAAGCTAATTTGCATTTTTGCTAATAACGTACAGGGTACGATAAAAATGTCTGTGTCTTCTGAAAAAAGTAATTTATGTTTCAATTTCCACACAGAAACTTTTATACCACTTAGATTTTTTGAAAATACATTTCAAACTCATCCTATGCTGTTAACCCAATTTTGCATGTATAATCTAGGGATCCTTCTGACAAAAATTTGTTCAAAAGGATTTCACTTCATCAAATTGTTTCGAATATAAAATCTTTTGAATTAATTCATTTTGAAGGATTTGAATTTTAACTGCAAATATGCCTTTATTTGTATTCACAAGGTCCAAACATGACAAAACTTAAGACTTGTGCACCAAAGGATAGTCTGAGGACATATGGCAAATTTAATCCATTTCTATTTATCAACAGCAAAAATCAAATTAATCAATTTATTTCAACTGTGAATGACTGAAGGATTTACTACCGTTTTTGTTGACTAGATGGTGTGCCATGATAATTCCTTGTGAATCCTCCGACTTTGTTTTATTGCTCTTGTAAAGTAATGAGTGTTCATTCAGCTAAAATTCAGTTTTTCCAGATTTGTTCTATATTATGTGTTTTATTTTGTGTCCACAGAAAAAAAATGCAAAAGAAATAAAGAATGAATGAATATTTGGAATTAGATTGTAATCCACTGCTGTTGATCATGTTTTTCCAGGTTTGAAAACAGACATTCACCTTGATGATGCTATTCTTCTGTTTGTAACCAAAAGTTCATAAGTTTCATCACTCCTCCCTTGTATAATGGTTCATCCTGTGAGTGCTGTTGTTGTGTCCCTTAAAGCTCTGACTCAAACTTGTCAACATAATGCCCATGACTCATGATTCCTTGCTCTCTCTCCCCACCTCGACATGCCCGACAAAAAAAAAAAGCATGCAGCTTGCTGTGCCACAGACCGACATAAAGGGCCTTTTCAGTGAGGGAGTGCTCTCTCTCTCTCTCTCTCTCTCTCGCGCGCTTTGAATTTGTTTGGCAACTACAGCAGATCTGATTTCAGAGCAACTGAAGACTTGGCAAAATGACTAAAACAAGGGAATCAGTTGAACCTGGAACATGATTAACCGGCTCTGTTTAAAGATCATCCAAAATTTTAATTGTTTTATTTACTCACCCTTGTGTTTTTCCAAACCTGTATGCAGTTTCTCAGTAGAACAAAAAAATTAAATTTGAGGAATCTTCAAGAAGCTTGTTTCCATACGACAACACCTGACAAGCTCCAAAGAGAGCTGGAAAGTAGTCCATGAAAGTAGCATACATGTTTGGAATGAGTAAATAATGAGAAAAAAACAAAAAAAATGAAAATCGCTTTGGTGAACGATGCCTTTAAGAATTCCTAGGTATGTAGTGAGCTCCTACCCAGTACAGCTAATCGGACTAATCCACTGGGTGGGATAAGATTAGTGACTAAACACAATTCCTGTCGAAGTTCAAAGAAAAAAAATGAAACCCTGAATGAGTCAGCCTCTTCTTATACTCTCTGACACAAACAAACGCAATAGAATCATCCCTCTTTTTCTTTAAAAATGGCAAAGAAACGTAGGTTAAAGTGAAGCACTTACAATGGAAGTGAATGCGTCCAATCTTTGGAGGGTTTAAAAAGGCAGAAATGTGAAGCTTATAATTTTATAAAAAGATTAACTCTTCTGATAAAATTAGTGTATGATTTGAGCTGTAAATTAGTTTAAAACTGTGTTTTACTGTAGTTTTGGGGTTTTATGATTTACAGTGTTATGTCATTATGGCAATATAGTTATGGATATAACTTCACACAGAAAAGGTTAGGATGCAAATTGATCACACTAAAATCATATCAACGCGCATATACGTCTAGTGGCTATATTTTTGGAGCAGAGACTAGTATATTGTAATGTTTACGGATTGGCCCCATTCATTTCTATTGTAAGTCCTGTAAGGTCATCATGCTTTATGTACCGAAGGGGCGAAAAACAACAAGGCTACATGTTTATATTTCTGCTGACAGGTCAACTGTATGACATCACAACATCACATCTATTGCATCATTGTGGCATTTGCATTTTGCCAGACACCTAGGTGATAAATTGTAAACAAGCAGCACCCAACATCACCAAAGAGATTTTTCTGCATTGGCTAGCCAGGCTTTTGTCTGTTACATAATGTGCATTGCTGCCAACATGTGGGTGCTTTAAGATCATTGAAACAGACCCACACACACACACACACACACACACGAGGTCAATGCAGTCGTGTTTGCTTTGTGCAATGGACCGACTCTAGCCCTCTAACCTACATGATGGAAGATTGCGACTTCGTACAGGTTAAACTAAAAACGTATATTTGCATTCAGTTTATAGAAATAACAGAAACCCTCTTAACGCTTCCACGCTCCTAGAAACATCCATCAGGGCTCAACAATAAAGAAGGCCCGAGGCCATGTGATAGTGTTTTGAGATGGTTGATAGCCCACTATTGTACTAGTGCTGGTATTAACAGGGTTACCACTATTTTTTAAGGCACAATTTTTAAGGAGATTTACAGGACATATGGGTTTCATATTTAAGCAAAAACACACAAGGTCATGTATATTGTGGTTATTTTTCTGAATTCATTTTTTGACGGTTAAATTAAATTGTATAATCAAAATTACATCTCGTCAAACGAATGTGTTAAATATATATATTATAAAATATTATTTTAATTATTTGACTTTTCAACATAACATTGCATTATTTTTTTATCTAATTAAGTGTTTTTATAAAAAATCCTTACCGCACAAACTGAAACAACGTGTAGATATTTTTGTCAAATGAAGTGCTGCACAACAGAACTTCACAGATGTGAGATATTGCTTTACCACAAAATTATTACAGTAAACTACATTACAATAGAATAGTTGTCTTTTTTTCAAAATTTCACATGTCCATTTATATCAACCTTTTACTCAGGATAAACAGTTTGCTACATGGCCCAGTGTGATTATTAAATGGCAAAAAGCTGTGATTTAATTAAATAAATACATATGGTCTCTGTATGTGCTGCACACTTCAGAATGCATGCCAGAAACCTTCTACCAAGGGGAGCCTACAAAATTAGCATAATGCATTGGTCCCACAGACATTCTATCGGCGGTACTGCCGTAACATGCTAGTTGACCATTACGCTCTCTTCTATGATAGAGGTTGCTAAATCCGTAAATAAAAGAATCATTGACAGCACTTCTCTGTAAGTGATAAAATGATGGAGAACGGAGCTCATATCCCTATTTGATGTTGAAGCAAGCCCAGATGAGGCGCGATAGAAATCAAGTATTTTTCAGCCTGTGTAAGGCACATGGCGAGTCAAAGCGGTGCTCCAAGCTGGCGTTGGCACTCTGACGCGAATCATGAACGCAGCTTCATGATTGCTGTAGCAAAGCAGATAGCCACAGTGTACCTGCATATTAATGTTGTGGAGGATGAGAGTTTAAGATATGTAATGCCCATTGCAATGAATATGCAACCTATGTTGGGACTAGTTATTTCAATTAGTCAAACCTCCACTTAAATTTTGGGGAATGTTTAATCCGACTTGAATTGGTAATATTTGGTGTTATATTTCGGTCTATATATTGTCGAAGGCTTTGTTTGATGAATGTTAGTAAAGCATTATAATGCTAAATATTGTTTTGTTTTCTTTCCGAAGATGGAAATGAATACATTTTGACAAGAAAATAAGTATATATGGTGTCAAATTTCAGCACTTTCAAAAGGTGCAATTAATCGTAATTAACTACATTTTAAATGATACGATAAAAAAAAATAAATAAATAAAAAAATATTATAAAATCGACTAGGATTTCTTCGATATCAAAATTTTGGCTTCAGTATCAAGGTACCGGGGCTGGAATCGTATCGATACTAACTCGATACTTCAATTTTTTTTATTTTTTTTTTATGAAACACACAAAAACACACAAACACACACACACACACACACACACACACACACACACACACACACACAAGTTTGCATACCCTGGCAGAAATTGTGAAATTTTGGCATTGATTTAGAAAATATGACTTTTAAAAACTTATGTTTTATTTAAGGATAGTGATCATATGAAGCCATTTATCATCACATAGTTGTTTGGCTCCTTTTTAAATCATAATAACAGAAATCACCCAAATGGCCCTGATCAAAAAAAGTTTACATACCCTTGAATGATTGGCCTTGTTACAAACACACAAGGTGACACACACAGATTTAAATGAGAATTAAAAGGTTAATTTCCCCACACATGTGGATTTTTAAATTGCAATTAGTGTCTGTGTATAAATAGTCAATGAGTTTGTTAGCTCTCACGTGGATGCATGGAGCAGGCTAGATACTGAGCCATGGGGACCAGAAAATAAATGTCAAAAGACTTGTGTAACAAGGTAATGGAACTTTATAAAGATGGAAAAGGGTATAAAAATATATCCAAAGCCTTGAAAATGCCAGTCAGCACTGTTCAATCACTTATTAAGAAGTGGAAAATTCGGGGATCTCTTGATACCAAGCCAAGGTCAGGTAGACCAAGATTTCAACCGCAACTACCAGAAGAATTGTTCAGGATACAAAGAAAAACCCACAAGCAACCTCAGGAGAAATACAGGCTGCTCTGGAAAAAGACAGTGTGGTTGTTTCAAGGAGCACAATATGACGATACATGAACAAAAATTAGCTGCATAGTCGAGCTGCCAGAAAGAAGCCTTTACTGAGCCAATGCCACAAAAAAGCCTGTTTACAATATGCCTGACAACACCTTGACACACCTTACAGCTTCTGGCACACTGTAATTTGGAGTGACGAGACCAAAATGGAGCTTTATGGTTACAACCATAAGCGCTATGTTTGGAGAGGGGTCAACAAGGCCTATAGTAAAAAGAATACCATCCCCACTGTGAAGCATGGTGGTGGCTCACTGATGTTTTAGGGGTGTGTGAGCTCTAAAGGCACGGGAATCTTGTGAATATTGATGGCAAGATGAATGCAGCACGTTATCAGAAAATACTGGTAGACAATTTGCATTCTTCTGCATGAAAGCTGCGACTGGGATGCTCTTGGAATTTCCAGCACGGTAATGACCCTAAGCACAAGGCCAAGTTGACCCTCCAGTGGTTACAGCAGAAAAAGGTGAAGGTTCTGGAGTGGCCATCACAGTCTCCTGACCTTAATATAATCGAGCCACTCTGGGGAGATCTCAAACCTGCGGTTCATGCAAGACGACCAAAGACTTTGCATGACCTGAAGGCATATTTCCAAGACGAATGGGGTTATACCACCTGCAAGAATTTGGGGCCTCAAAGACAACTATTACAAAAGACTGCATGCTGTCATTGATGCTAAAGGGGGAAATACATAGTATTAAGAACTAAGGGTATGCAGACTTTTGAACGGAGGCCTTTTCATTTATTTTCTTTGTGGCCATGTTTTGTTTTATGATTGTGCCATTCTGTTAGATCCTACAGTTGAATATGAATCCCATAAGAAATATATTAAATGCGTTTCGCCTGCTCACTCATGTTTTCTTTAAAAATGGTATATATTAGCAATTCTCCAAGGATATGCAAACTTTTGCACACAAATGTGCATGTATATGTATTTGTGTGTGCGCGCGCGTGTATGCATGTATATGTATGTATGTATGTATGTATATATATATATATGTGTGTGTGTGTGTGTGTGTGTGTATATATATTATTTTGGTAAAAAACTAAGATGCACAACAGAGCTTTACAGAATTAATGACATCATTAAATGAAAACAATCCGATTACCTGAGGCAAAAGGCTGCCATGGCTGAATCACAACATGCTGATATTCAGTACACTTGCTATTGTGAGATTGCTTACAGATAATACTACTAATAATATAACCAATTCATATTATATTATTGTTATGAGTATTATTATGACTACTTTGAATATTACACATTTGTACAGTAGTAATATTTTTCTGTCATAATGTTCAATTTCACAAATACAGTTGAATTTAGCTCTTATTTCAGCAGGAATTTTATTTTGAAAGACATCTGAAGTTCTTCCTGTTTTTGAAGGGTTCGTTATATCAAGCTTCCCATGACTCATGAGTTGAAATCTCTGGGCTGCAACAGTGAAAACAGTAATTTGAGAGTTCACAGCCAATTATACACAACACACTGCTCTGCAGATGGATCCTATTAGACACACTGCATGAAAATCAAGCATTAGAAGTGTATTGCATTTGTGTGTGCACCTGCTTGTGTGTGTGGAGATGACAGAGCAGTGCGGCGCCTCTAATTGTTTAGTGGCACGCATGTAACCATGTTATTTCATTAAATTACATCCTTCTGCTGTTTAATGATCACACTTGGCCATATCAAAACTTTTTTTGTATTATTTTCTAATGGTCTTTGATTTAATCTCAAAACGCTCACTTTTTCTTTTTTTTTTTACGCTAATGGCAGCATACTTTTAATATGGTACCGAAATGAACAAGATGATAACGGACCATTTGAAATTTTGTGGTATCGCGATATACCGGTTAGTACCGGTATAACACATAACCCTAGGCAGCACTAATAATTTTTTTATATATATATATATATATATATATATATATATACACATACATACACACACACACACAGGGCATCGATACAGATTTCCCGATAAGATTAAATTCCGATAAACAAGCTCTCAATTAATTTGGATTCAGATTTGATATCAGTTCATATGGGTATATTTCAGTTATCATGTCCCTTTGTTTTTACATATGGAAGAAATTCTCTCCCAACTAATGTTGTTAATTATACAGGGGACCTACCTTACTAGTTATATTACAAAAAAAATAAATATACTAATTACATTTTGTTTAGTTTTTTTTATTATTATTTTGGTCAAATATTTTGCTATTTAAAAATGAACAAACCAATTCATTAAATCAATATATAGTGGATTCTTTTTTGTTAAATATTTTGTTTAGTTAGCAGAATTTGCATTATTTTCAGGTATTTACATTGAATTGTTGAACACATGCTAAAAGCCGGTACTAATGAGCAAGAGAGGAGGATAAGGAAAAAGACTAATGGCTTTACCTCATCCGTGCTATGCATAAATAGAATTGTTTATTTTTTTGTTGTTTTTGCTCAACAACTGACTATAAAGCACAGAAAGGGTTTTAAAAGAGACATTATTCAAATGACAAATCAGTTGCGTGGATCTCGTTTTTGGACACACATTACATGGAACAACTTTTCAACCCAACACAGTGAAAAGATCTTGCTGCTAAATACTCCACCACTATACTACACAATCACTGGTGAGTGAAATCTAAACATTTACCAGCCAGATGCCAAATATACAAGTTTGTCGCTTAGTGCGAAATTTGGTTGCAAATGCAAGTAATTTCCTCTCATTGTAGTGGAGGGTTGCGCACAGAGAAAAGATAGATCTTGGCATTTAAGAATCAATATAGAGATTGTTCATATAAAGATCGCAATACATGGGAAAATCTATATTTTTACCCACCCCTAAACCATATATGAATACAGATATAAATAACTAGAATTGTTCTTATAAATAATGGTTTTGCAAATAAATGACAATGATTAAATATCATTCTTTGTTGTTCATTTAGTGAAAATTAAAGCAAAAAGCGAAGATGCATGACGTGTGGACAGAACATGGCTAAAGGGTGTTTTTTGGAACAAAGGCGAGTATCAGCTATTTTAGCTTCGAATGTGGCTCATCCAATCACATTTTAGAGCCGGAACTATCTATTTTGTGCAAGCACATAATAGGTTTGTCTTTATACTACACCGACTTTCCTGAGACTACACAAATGTGTTGATAAATGGTTAAAACGACAAATAAATATGCCATTACTAAATTCAACTCATTTAAAAAGTTCCTTTCAACTACAGTTAGTCTGCGATTTTGGTCTAGCTGACAGAGTTTATGACACCAGAATCAACAGCTGAAGAGAGGTCTGTCTAAATAACATCCCAGCAGGAATAGGGGCCCTTCTCTTCAGGTGGTGGCTGCCCATGCAGAGCTAATGAACTCACTGGAGCACAACACCAGTGTAAATGAGCAAGATAAAACACTAACCAGCCATCTGCTGCTCATAATCCAAATTAGTAACATCAGACTAAACTTAAACCTAAACAGAGGAGGCCTTAGACTCATGATCTGAATACATGTGCAATACAAAACTTTGAGCTAACAGGATTGGCGAGGTTCACTTCGGAGAGCAGACCTTCTTGACAGATGTAGAAGGGTCTAATGAAATGGATTATGCCATTTCTTTAGAGCTGCATTATTCATCCCAACTGTTATGAAGAGAGGTTGCTTGTCAATCACAAAGGTGGCTGAGAACTTGCTGACTCATGCTTAAATTGTCAAATCACACCTGGTTAGGATATGGTTCAAAAGTGACTTATGTCCTCACTGCAAGTGAAATGCTGAGCAAAGTAACAATTACAGCCAATATAATGTTTTGATGCCTAAAGGGACAGTTCACCCATATTACCCTTTCTGCAGTGGATCACAAAGGGAGACATTAGGCAGAATGGGAAGGACTGAGAGCCTCAATCAATACTCGCTTTCAATGCATTTTTATTTTTAACATACAATAAAAAAAAGAAATGGTGCCTGGAGGCTAAGGCTGTCAAAATTATGAAATTTGGCTGACAATTAATTGTCAAACAAATAATTGCAATTGCGAATGATGATTAATTGTCTATTTTAGGTCTTTACGATTAATTGTCATATTTCATAAGGTGCTTCATACACCTTAAGTCGTCATTTTCATATTTTAAACTTCAAATATATAAAACAATTTTGACTTCAAATATATAAAACAAATGATAAAATAGGGATATGTGATTTTCTATTAAGGCTTTAAAACTTGACAGTGCATGTTCATCTGCTTAAACCAATTGCTAGAGACCAAAATAATAAAAAATGGTTATAGCATCTCCTGTCAAGCCAACAGTGGTTTGCGAACACTGTTCAGTCAACCATGATGAAAACAGTGGTGTGCGTTTAATATAATTATGGTAACCTGAAGGAAGAGCAGAGAGAGACACGCTTTCTGAGCATTCTTTCATTGAGCTTGCCAGCGAGTCTTCACATTAGGAATGTTCCGATACTGATACTGGTTTTGTAATTGGGTCCAATACCACGCAGATGAACTTGTGCTCATGCTCGTAAAAATGCTCAGACACTAAAAACCGATACATCTGACGTACAAATGTAATTACGTAAACTTTCACCACACAAATTACACTCACAATTTGTCCCAGTGTAATTATTAAACTGCAAAAACAGCAATTTAATTAGATAAATATAAGTCAGCATGTGCTGCACGCTTCAAATATGAGTGCTTGTGAATGTGTGGAAACACCAGCTCTCATACCTTTTAGAGCTTCTTGACTCGTACACAGAAAACACCATCATGAGCATCACATGCTTTTTTGTAGCAGATGAATGTGAGCAGAGCACTAATTCACTGTGAAATGTGAGGCACGTACAGACTACATTTTTAATTAAATAGCAGCTTTATAAATCACACTGGGGCACAAAATGAACAACTTTTCCGGAACAGAGAAGCTTGTCAAAAACACAACAAAACATAAACGAAACACATAGGGCTTCGCTCTGTGTGAAATAAATGTAGTTATAGTTAGCTACTATACTATTCACTTTATTACAACAAGTAGTACTGATAATAATTAAATAGTAATTGTAAGTAATATCTCACATCTGTAATGCTCGATTATGCAGAATTTTATTTCACAAAAATAACTCCAATGTTGTATTTTGTATTGTGCTGGGAGTATGTATAAAATCATGTCATTTGAGAAAAATAATACAATATTTTGTTAAATTAATTGTTCAATTTCATTAGACTAAAGTTTTAATAAATTCATTTATTTAGACTAGTGGTCGAACAATATGGATTTTTTTTTTTAATGGCCGGTGCCAATATCCAGAGAATAGGCTCCAGAAAGCGCCTTATTTTAATCCTACCTCCATATACAGCGTCCAGAAGCAGCATTTTCTGGTTTCAGACGCAGCCTTGAAGTTGCACTCACACGCTCATGCAGTTCCTGCAATCTCCTGACAGTTTAAATTGCCTGGATTGCCTGCTTGGATTGATGTCATTATTTGTGAATCAGAGGAATTTTTGATCCTGATCCAGAAGTTTTGTTTCTGGCTGATAGAATACGACCTTCATAGGAAGGTATTATACGAGCGCTCGACTGGAAGAAAACACTGGATTTTCGTGAGGTTCGTGAATGACATCTGTTTAAAATAAATATCTGCATATTTGAAAATGGTATATAATACAAGTTTTATTGATATTTGCCTTTAATTATTAAAATAATTACAGGGAACTGTTGAAGAATGGCTGTTAGTATACGTGATTTAGAGGTAAATAAATGAGCACTCCACAGGATGCTGGAGCTGCTGAAGTTGTGTGAGGTTGGTTTATTACATCTGTTTAAATGAGATATGCGCATATTTGCAGACATATTTGATTAGTTTTATTGATATTTGCCTTTTTTATCATTAGACAAGACAGTTAAAAGTTACAGGGAACTGTTTGAGAGAGAGAGAGAGAGAGAGAGAGAGAGAGAGAGAGAGAATGAAACAGGTGAACACTTTAACATTGAGCTCAAATGCGTCTGATATGCGGATCGTTTAAATTACACTGTGTTGCTCACCGGCCAATTATTGTAGTGACACGATGGCGTGCATCAACAAAACATGACTGGTCATTTACATGTCTCAGTCACTTCACGTGCAAGTAGCTGATTTTTGGAGCCCTCAAGAAAGAAAAAAAAAAAAAAAAAAAAAAAAAAAAAAAAATAGGCCAAACAGGACATTTTTATGGCCGACGCCAATAATTAAAAAAAGTCAGAATATTGGCAGATTTATGGCACTCTGCCATATTGATGATATAATTGAAATAAACTATTGATATGGAATTGTGAGCCATTGGAACAACAACGAGATGCAATGCAGCAGCCAAAGACGTCTATCTGATATATATATGTACATTTCTATGTGCAATATAAAATACGAATTTGCTGTGTATTGAAACTGGTATTAAGAATCTTTAAATTGTTAATAGTACTAGTATCAAACAACACTACTGCCTATACATTTAGCTAAATCATGACAAATCATTTCCAATTATGTAAAAAAAAGAAAAAGACCAATAATAGAACTCAAATAAAGATGTGATGATGAGCCTGGCAACTTAACTGTTGGGAGCTGGCATAATCCCTTTAGGCATGGAACGCATAGTATTATTACATAACATCACGGAGATGCAGCAGAGAGGAGATTAAGATAGTTTTGCTCTCGAAATCCAGCCTCTCGCTACTTCACAGCCACAGATCTACTGTAACTTGCAAAGACAAGACAATATCGGAGTCTTAAAAGCAAGGGGCCTGGAAGGGGATGGGTAAGCTCTCGGGACAGGGAAATTGCACAGTAGAGAGTATGAGGTCATGGACTGCACCACAGATATCTGCTCTTCAGCATCCTGCACAGCACTCATTAAAAAGTCATTAGTGTGGAGCAGCAAACCAATTGTTTAGCAGGACTTACAGCCACTATTGTTTTGTCCATTTGCTGTTAGCAAATGTGCTAAACAGTGTTTGAAATAGACTGATGTCTCCAAATGCGTTCCAATTTAGAGACTCCTAATCAGTGTTTCATTGGTTTTGCCATTTTCTGTCGCTGGTCATGAAGAAAGACAAATTAAAATGTTTGTGAATACAACACACAGGCCCTGTCCTGCCAGTCTTCTCCTCTCTCTGGTCTTAACAGGAAAAATCTGGAGACCTAAATCAATCATTTGTTTGTCTGATCCTCAAGAAGTTCTACAATGCAGAGAGGTCAGGTTAAAGACACACGCTTCATCTTATTGTACATCCTTAGTCTTAAGATGATATTGGACCAATCAACATGTTTGGCAGACATGGGACAATGGTAATCAGTAGAGATTTCGAATTTTTCATGCAAACTTTTATTTTAACATGGTTGGCAGTAATTGGATAATGGTGGCCATTACTTTATATAAGAAATTAGCTAAATTAATTCTGATTCGATGTCTGAAGCATTTTAAAAACATGATTAATTTGTACCCTCTATAGCTTGGTATTATTTAAAATGTCACAACTTTATCCCAAATATTTTTAGGAAAACTATTCGGTCTAAAATAAAATACATATAATTTTGTTTTCCTTAGGGGCTACTAGTTACAAATAAAAAATGGTGAAATGGAAAATGCACGCAGCAGTCACGCTCAGGTCTCAGAGGGTTAATGACAATTTAAGGAACAAAATGATGATGGGTCTTCCATACAGATGGAGAACTTTTTATCTCGTACATGATTCTGGAAGTGACAAAATGATTAGCACTGTTTGTCACAAATATGAAAGGAAAACAGCTTAATAATTTAGTAACTTTATATAAAAAGTCAATAAGAAATATTTATGGACAGTCAATTTTCTAATTTCACCTGATGCCATTGGCAGGTTTTGCAAAAAGTTGTTTACCAAACTATTAAGTCAATTTTGATTTGGGGAAATGGGTCAAAATTCTGGTGAGAAAGACATTTTTCCACGGCACGTTCAAGCTCTTATCAGCAATGCGCCAAGTTAAGAAAAGCCTCTTCATGACTGCTAAAAATTGCCACATTTAATCAGTCAAAAACAACACCACAAAGTACAAAGTCTGCAAAACAGACAGCAGTAAGAGGGGAAGCAGGAGAGAAAGAAATCTGGCAAACCCCTACGCTATGAATACCACAGAACACAATGGCCTGTACTGATATGACTGAGAAGACTTAAACAATGAGACTTGCCCACAGCCACCATTGCTGTCATATTATAAGGCTTCAACGTACCTGTCCATACAAGTATCAGGCAAAACTTTAACCTCCACACGAAAAACGTTGCAGATAACATCATTGAAGGGTTACTTTATGAGGTTGCTAGGTAGCAACAAAACAGGAAGCATATGATATGCCTATATTGATAATGCGTCTAGTGAGCTGCCCAGTACTCATTGCCTCCACTTTGAAAAGTCAACAGCAAATGAGGTCATACTTGCAATTGTTTGAACTCGAGCATCACATTACAATGCTTGACCTGCATGGTGACACTGAAGCTTGACACTTTATTTTATTGAGGTCAATGCATTGCAAAAACATTGATAGGAATCAAGGGCCTCAATAATCTAAATAACAAGTAAGGGTAAAAGTAGTCTTGTTTTTAACCTTGTCTCAGGAGGGAGAAGGAAATGCAGTGTCTCATTGAAATCAGGACCAACAGAGGAAACAAACTGTGACTGTAAATGCAAGTATCCGGAGACTGATCTAGAACATCTAGAGAGGCCAGAAACTTTTAAAACCTATATAGAGCTTACATGGGAATATTTAGAGTTTACAAAAATTTACTTTTGTATATCATTACAAAACAAATACTAAAAAATATGCCTTTTAAGCACCAAAGAAAGTAGATTTCCACAGAATTGGAACATCGTCACTCAAAAGAAGTTCTAATCTCCCGCTTCTTGCTTTTTTAAAAATTAGTATTATTGCTAATTACATTGAGCTTTCAACTACTAATAAAAGGTGTAGTACTCTCAACTCTTTTTAACAAATTTGACCATGTAAAATTCCCAAATATATTTAACCTAAATCAGAAAAAAAAAGCCACAGATTCTATCTGGGCCTTCCAACTGTCTAGCACAATGCTGCTTCATGGCTAAAAAAGGCTGCTGTGCTGAAAAAATACAAGATAAAAATGAAAAATAGCAACAGTAATGTTTTCATTGTCCCTGGCAAACAATCCGTCATAGTTTTTACAGTTCATGGGAGATTTGCCAACCTAAATACAGTTTGGGTGAGGAGTCATACTGTACTTTGTACATGATTTGGGGTTTCCCCTATTCTATTCACAATTGAGCCCAAAACTTGAATGTCTTTGAACTATATAAACAGGCCTTAAACCACCTTATGGTAGACAATATACCTAAAGTCCATGATTTCCAATGGAGAATCCCACATGCTGCATGGAGTTCCAACCATCTACAAATGTGGAATTTTCGCATCCATTTAAATATTTCAAGTCTTGCGACTAGACCGTATGCGATCGCCACTACTGGATGTGATATAAAAAAAATTATCACAGTATTCTTTTTCAGATCATTCAATATAGATATTTATCTTGATATACATTCACATTTGCAATTTTTTTTTTTTCCCCAAGTTGGCAGAAGAAGAAAACAAAAATCCTAAACAGTCTATACAATACTATTTTGGGGGCCCAGAAATAGCCAAAGCAGAGGTGTCTGAAGGATCATCTATCAACATATACAAATATTTTATAGAGTATATCAATCAAGTGCAGTTGGAAATGAATGTTAAGATCATCTGTTTGCCTCATGTTTACTCACATGCGAGGAAAAGAGGCAGCACGTGCATAGATGAAGGGCATAAATGAAGCCTGTTCAGAGCTAGAGAAAAATATTCAAGAATACACAGCAGAAAGCTCAGATCTGGTGTACACAGCACTGTTGTTTAGTCACACTTCTCACTAGAGATAATGAGGGTGCAACTGTCATCATGATGTCTTGCTGTCTCGCAACGTGCACCTGAACGTCTAGATATAACTCACAGGCTTAATGTGGAAAATTACTCAAAAGCTTATAAAAATCGTGGATTCTTTTATTGCGCTAAATATCAAAATTGTTTATCACCCAGCCCTAATAAGATATATTCATTCATAACTATTAGCATGAAGTAGGGCTGAACGATTTGGTCACTATTAAAAACACTTACTCAAATATCACAAGTTGATTTTTCTTTGGGCATTTGCCTGTCGTGAGCAGCGCTGGATACTGTATTTTGCACAGTTGAGTCCACGAATTTAATTGACTGTTGTTGTATTTACTCTGAGGTTGTTATATAATCTGCATTCAGGAGGCAGGGTGTGGTTTGCATTTTGTGTTTTAATTTAGGTTTTGAATCTTTCTTAAAACACGTATGTGACATTTCTAGAGATTTAATCAAGTGCTGCTGATTCCTTTCATCAAGGATAAAGAAGTCTACCAAGCTCGCGAGTAAACAGACACTTATCTGAACAAAGCATTTCAGCAAGTCAAGCTTAACTGCTTAAATAAAGCATTTCAAACAAACCAATGCAAGGGGATAGGCATCAAGACTTTCATCAGCATTTAAATGGTAAGAATAGCAAATATTTCTTCTATATGAAACAAATGGAAATCTAGAAGGATGTCCGGACTATAGGCTTCTAGAGCAAGCGTGTGCAACAGCAGCTCAACACCAATTACCTACAGCCAATACAGCTATTGCTCATGTGAAACCCCATGTGCTGCACGTTCAGCCAGGCATCTTTGCATCAATCCCTGTGATGTCATCCTAGACGAAAGACTCTTCTTCAGCTTCTCTGGGATAGGATTACAGCTCGTCTGGATCAAGACTGATGTTCAGGGCGTGAGGAAAGAGGCATGTGATCAACACACTTTTACATGAGGCATTGAGCCCAGTGATGGTCACAGTGTTGATTGCTTGGATAAACTGACTGTCGCAAGGAAGACCTTGTTTATTTTACTCTCTGGTCACCGTTTAAGCCATTGGGTTATGATAATGAAATTGTGGTTGCACCGTATAATCAGAGGCACTTTGAAAAATAGCTGATTTTTTGTTGTTGTTTTTTAAAGAACACTGTGAAATTGATGCATAGGTCTGGGGCAGTGGGGTATGCTGCTTACGGGACTCACCAGTGTAATGAATCAAACTGTGGGCACTGGCTGTTTTCACATGGCCCTTTGGAAAGATTAACGGAACAGTCAGTTCCTAGCAGCTCTGTAGCACTCAGTGCTGTATAAAAAGTAGGCCAAGACTGCATTTTAAAACAAAAGCTTAACATTGAGACTATGCTCTCTGACAAATCTTAATTGCAAGTGAGTAGTTACTTAGCAGACACTTGTCTTCAAAGAACTTCTACAATACTAATTGCAGGTTCAATTCATCCTGGAGCAATGTGCTTGACCAAGTGCACAATGGTAAAAGTCCATTATTTCCATTCCACTAAAACTGAAAAACAGTCAAAAATGTCTTGTAAAGTAGAACAACTGAAAGTCTGAACCTGAGGGTCTCATCAATTTACAATAATAAATTATTAATTTACAATGATACATTTGACAAAAAAAAAAAAAAAAAAAAAAAAAAAAAAAAAAAGTGTTAAATAGGCTAAAGAATTGTGTTCAATAGCATATTACCCTTTTTGTGGTATCAAAATTTGTATCGAGAATTGTAAAATTTCACCGGTATTGGTACAGACTACTGAAATTTTTGTATTGTGACAAACCTATACCTGTGTATGTTGGGGTAGATGACTGTTGTGGGATAGCACTAAGTGATATGGAATCCCTGCCCCACCTGGTCTCATTCAGCAGCTGTTCACAGGCCCACATGAGAGGGGATGCCACTTACATTTTCATAACTAACAAGATGCACCAGCAGGTTAACACTTAGACATTCAGTTCCTGATTAGCTGAATTAGCGAATAACATTTTTGTGCAATATAGGGTGGTGTGAAGCAAAGAATAGAAGCATAAGTTATCAGATAAGGTAGGACTGTATCTGAAGTAGAAACCAACAAAAAGCCAGAGCAATTCAGAGTAATTCAAGATCCAAGAGTTTTTGCAAACTACCTCAAAACAAACACTGAGAGCAAAGAAATGTCTTGAATAATGCCTGCATAACATTATGAACTATTGCAACACTCACATCACTCTAAACTAGTGTTCAGCCGATATTCTGCCTTTTTTTTTTTTTTTTTTAATTATCGGCATAATATAACAGGACACATTTTCCCATTTGGCTGACTTTTTCTTGAGAGCACCAAAAATCTGTAAAGCAATTGAGACCTGTAAACTAGCAGTCATGGTTCGTTTTGTTGTTACGTGCCATCGTGTTACTACAATAATAGACCGGTGTGCAAAACTGTCTCATTTAAACAGTCTGCATATCAGAGCTGCAGCAGACATGTTTGAGCTAATGTTAAAATACTTGTTTCATTCTCCCTCTCTCTCCTCAACAGTTCCCTGTATCTTTTAAAAGGCAAATATCTATAAAACTAACATCATATACTGTTAGCAAATATGCACATATCTTGTTTAAACAGATGTAATAAACCAGGGTTCCCCAATTAGTTTTCACGAAGGGCCAAATTCTGTCAACAATACAAAGTCAAGGCCGTCAATTTAGACACATTTTTTGTGCTTCTGCTATTATTACTAATTAATACTATTTTTTCAGTATTAGGTAGCCTGTATTATTTATTCAAACAATTATGAACATTTTGTTTGTATACAGATACACAAAACTTTGCCTGCTGAAAAAAAAATAAAAAACTTAATTGAACAATCTGGTTCTCATGTCCTCCATACGAGTCAACCGTTCCTGCTCATCCCCAAATGGGATCTCCTCCCTACACTTTCACTAATTGCAGATTAAATTATTAGACCTATTAACATAAATATTGTTACTGTTCTTTAGGATAATATAACAACGTATTGCCATAATTTCAATAAAGAAAAGACCGTGAGCCAATGTTATCTTATAATTTTTTTTCATATTAGGCTATGCATCATACTTTTTCTGTACAATGTTTATTCTTAATGTGCCATTAAGCTCCTAAACTGAAACACTAAAGAGTCAAATGGCTGTTTTTAGTCGCCAAATAGAATTGCTCGATTTATATTGCTTTTCAGAGACGAGATAGAAAGCAGAAGAAAAGGAAGACAGCTGATAAGCCATTAATCAGAGGTTTAATAAACAGTATATATAGTTGAGAGTTTGCATTCCCTTTTGTCTCAAATGTTCACACCCCTTTCATAATTGATATAAACATAAGAGATAAAAAACTATTTATTTAGGACATTCTGAAGAACAGTACATTACAGATATTTACATAAAGTATAGTATGCATATAGTAGTGTGTTGACTTCTTAAGCATCAATGAATGATTGCACCTTGTGTAATAGTGGTGTATGAGTCCTTCTATACACCTTTCACACACTCCTGGGTTTTAGAAGGCGGAAGTAAATGATTGCAGGGTAAACTTCGACAGCGGTTAATGGGAGACCACAGCAAATCTTATTTTCACTTACCCATTTGCTCCATGAGCAAAAGAAAAAAAATCCACTCTTACATTTAAATTACTTTCCAGAACAACAACAAAAAAATAGAGTGGATTAAGACAGTCAGATGGGATGAAATGCCAAATTTACTCCTCAACACCATGGAAATATCATATTGAAACAGTTATACCAAATTAGGTAAATGAACAGCGTTCACTATATTAATCTCTAAGAGCTGAAGGTGCGGGCATGAGACTGGTATAAATGTTTGTAGAACAGAAACAGCGTCGCCTACTGCAGAGGGGTGGAATTGTTTTACGCACTCTGCGTGACCTTTCGTTGGAAGTTTTTTGTAATTTAATAATTCGCTAGTGATCTAGTAACAGCTGTTTGATTGACAGGCGGTGTATGTGTGTGCTTAAAATGCACTTGTGTTTGAAAATGCTCATGGTAATGCACACCTGAATGGATAAATACATTTCAAAATTCCACCAAAATGCCTGTCTTGGTGAGGTATTTATGTAAACACAGAGAGTGATGTCTAAAGTGAACGTAAGCAGCGGAGAAAAAAAAAAAGTGGATTTGGAAGTATAAATGTAAGCTAATAGACCTGCTGCAGTCTAGTGTAGTGTGTCATTATAATAATCAAACAACCATAACGAGAAAACACTCACCGTTCTTGACTTGGTAACTTCAGTAGCTTTAAAAATGTTTAATGTATTATAATCATACAGTAAAGACCAGAAGTAGTTTTGTGTTGCATCTCATTCCAAATGTTTCCTTGAATACTTGATACTGCTGTTAAAAACTTAAGCTGTTTTAAAAAACAAAACAAAAAAAAAAACAAACTGAATTTTATTAATTGTAATTTTGTTCTATTATTTTTAATCTATTCCTATTCATTGTGGTGATTTATTTTTTATTGTATTACTGACTGTTTACTAGTCTTGAATAATTAAGAAATTGAAACCATTTTTCCATAATAAACATATTAATGTTATTATTCGTTGTGGTTTTGAAGCTGGTATTGAGAATCGTTAAATTTCACAATAGACCTGAAATTTGGCATTGTTATAATGAATAGGCTTTATTTATTTTTATTTAATTGACTGCATAGGTACACTTTTAGGTTCCGCATTGTTAATAATTTTAGAAAAATAAACAACATCATTTTGACGTGTTACTTGAGCTTCTAACTTAAATGTCCTTTATTTCAAACTGGACAAGTAACTTTTTTTACTCCGACAAGTGAATGATGAATTTACTTGTCCGGAGGACAAGCACATGACAATGCTTAATGTAGAGCCCTGCTATATTAAATTGTGTGATATATCGGCATTAGAGCTGCAACTAACAATTATTTTGATAATCGATTAATCTAACAATTATTAGAACGATTATTTGACTATTCTGCGATTATTGCACTGATTAATCATTAGCTCTTAAGCTCTTAAAATGTATGTTGTTTTGAAGGAGTTTTAGATATTTATATTGGAAAACAAGCCAAAACAAAAACAAATCAATAACTTATTTTGTTGCGGTGTATAATGGGGTGAAGACTTCCTTTCTCACCTTTATGTTCACTTCAATCAATCTTTAACTCTCAAAAAACTCTTATTAATAAAACTGTGTATTGCCTGTTCTTTTTTTTCATGATAAGAAATGCACAGTGACATATATTATGATTCAATAATTCACAAGCCATCACGTTATAATCTAGCTGCATTAAGCGTGCATGCTCAAGAGACGAGCATCCCCATGACAGTGTGCCTCAATTTCAATCTCTCCCCCTTAGATCGGGACATTTGGGCAGCTCATAGAAGAGGCACTGACCGCACAGAGAAATGCAAGTTTTGGAGTTTGTAGTTATTTACATGATCTGCTTCTGTATTATTTGAACTTTATTAAAGCTATAATGCATTAAATAGAACTGCATTTCAGATGCAATGCCGGGGTATTTCCTTTAAAACGCTCCGGCTCCACTTATTTCCACAACAAGAGTGCTTCTGCGTTTACTTTTTTTATAATTCCCTCATACTTGGCGATCTACATCACCTGAAGCTATTTGGAAAGTTTAGAGTGCATCCGGACTGTGATCTGTGTAATCCTTCCTCTCCTCAGTCAGGCACGAACTGCAGCGCTGCTCTCGCACTTCATCCTTAAAAGTTTAATGTGATCTCATGCTACGTTAAATGAGATCAAACGACGATTTGACAATGAAAATTTTTTGTAGACAGATTTTTATTTTCGATATTGTTGATAACGTAGACTAATCGTTTCAACCTTAATCTGCATTGTATGTCGCATCGGCAATATAAACCCCATATCGGTCGACCACTACTCCGGTGCTTCAAAAATGGTAGTTTTAACAGTTTAAAGTACCATCAAAGCCAAAATAGACAAATTTCTACAGAATGTCAGCATAAAAATTTTGTAGCATAACGAATAATGGAGCAAAGAGCCCAAAAGCACAGTTCTCTCTTGTTCTACTGTTTCAAACATGCTGTAAATAGAGTATGACTCATATAAAAGCCCCAAGATCATATAACTTCAAATTGTTTACCACAAACCTTACACAAAACAACACACAAGACTTTCTGGATACAAAGGGCCTTGGAAGCAATGTGTGGCTACTGACTGGAACAATGGACCAAACTAAAGTCAGGTTACAAAAACAAATAAAAATAGTGCTGTCCATTTAGTCAATCAGCATCCGACGTGGTCCTAAACATCTTATGACTACTCTGAGCACTTTGAATTAGAACTATAGGTTTATGAACTTCACCTTGTCTAATAGTCAGTAGGCAAAGTACAGTGTTAAAGGAATGTTCTGGGTTCAGTACAAGTTAAGCTTAACTGACTGCATTTGAGGCATTATGGTGATTATGGCAAACATTTATTTAAAAAAAGCAAAAATTAAGGTTACAGTGAGACAAAATGAAAGTGAAAAGGGCCAGTCAACAAATGCTTAAATACACACCGTTATAAAAGTATAGCCACAAAACTTAAACATTATACATGATTTTAGTAGCTTTCTTTGTGCAGTTATATCAAATATCAGGATTACGTCGTCATTAGGGTTGCAACTAACGATTAGCCTAATCTTCGATTATTTCTTCAATTAATCAGATAAGTCACATATTATTTAATCTATTTTATCAATTTATAAAAAAAAATTATATTGTATTGCGTATTAAAAAAAGGTTTCAAATATAAACATTACAATATAATATAACGTTTACACTGGATATATGGGTTATTTTTGATAATTTAAGTATCTGGAACCTTTTGAAATCTACTTTGTTTTTTCTTCAAGGTGTTGTGGTAAATCAAACTAAACAAACTTAAGTTATAATATAATGAACGTACCCATGAGTAGACTACTGTACTGAGTATAGGTCGACCGATATATTGTATATATTGGAGGGGTGTCCAATTTGTTCCAGACATGTTATAAACAGAAGAGGTTTTGTTGCGAAGTAGATTTATAAGTTAATTATCAGTAGTATATCATCATTTCATGTTAATGTCAAACATATGTAAAAATGCTGACTGAGTTTTTGCTTTTGCTTGGTCGTTCGCTCACGTCAGAAGACCAAGGATGAGCACAGTACATTGAATTAATGCACACGCGTAGGAACGGTTTTATAGTTTTCAGTTTTATATATATAGATTTTTTTACTATAATCCCCTACGTTTAACAGTTCTGACCAAATACAATTCTGTCCAAGCTTCCTACATTTATGACGCAGTTTTGTAAAAAAAGAAATGTAAGAGCATGGTAAAATATATACATCTGAAATATAAATTTGATTTTCAAGAGAGAGCACAATGATATATTATACATACAATGTGTTCATTGTATTTATAATGAATATCACATGAATGTATGCACATGAATATATAATTATTTTTCAATTCCATTCTAAAATGTTATTTACTGTAAAAAGACAAGAGTTATTATATCTACTCCTTTTTCTCGCTCCTGTTCTTGTACATCATTCATAGATTTCACATGCCAATAAAATAATAAATATTGTCAGTAGTGACGAAGCATACAGTCGCAATGTTTTATGTTACTACTGAACAACAAACACATATGTCCTGTTATATTATAATTAATTTTAATCATTTCAGATGGCAAATGCTTTGAAGTGAGAAATCTATTAAAAGTATCGCCATTGAAAGGGATACTTACTAAAGTTCAGTACTATTTTACATTAAGTGAGAAGTTTTCATTCATATTACACATTTTAAAAACTATTGGCTGATTAATTGGCTATCAGCTTGTTTTCCCACCTTAGTAATTGTAATGCAAAATGCACCATCGGTCAACCTCTCATCTCAAGCAATGCGCTTGAGCACAAGCATTCTGTCAACACACCTAATTTTACAACCTAAACCCGACACACAGCAAGGTCCACGAAAAGGCGCCTTTTTTATCATTGACAATGCTTCTCCATGCACGCAGCACATATCCAACTAAGCAACAATTAAATTAGTTGTCGATGATTTTCATTATTTATTATTGATATTTCAATGATTGTGGCAGTACTAGTCATCATGATAACAGTTGTTATATTGATTATAACTTTACACAGATATGGTTAGTAAGCAATTTTATCACACTAAAATCATGTTTACGTGAAGGCCTATACTGGTTCAATATTGAAAACTCTGCATATTTTAACGTTTATGGACTGGGCCCATTCAACAAATTTGTAAGTGCCTCACCACGGTCTGGTGGGGAGTCAAAATTATTTTTGTGGTAATAAAAATAATGTCACAAATGCTGTTGATTGAGCTTAACTTGTATAGGAATATTCCTTTAAGACCTCTTCTTTAAACCCATCAATATTCTCTGAAAATACAAAAACAAATCATAATGGAGTTTGATTGGTAAGCGATACACTATAGCAATAGCTAAAAAGAGGGCCTGTGTTTAAACAATGAAAGCTTATTATCATTTTCAAAGTCCACATAGTAAAAAAAACAAGCCACAATTGCCTAAAAACCCAAGACTTTTGTTTGCATGTCCTAATTTTATGTTTAGGGGTGGCTGCCTTGACAAACAACAAGCTGACAAAAGAGCTTGTAAATACAGAGCTAAATAATTCAGGGCCGAGTGTAACCGTACCCACACATTGAAGGGATTCAAGTCACGGCAGCAAGTGCCTACAGCTTTCGTTTTAAGTAGGTTTGGTACCAATTACCTACAGAAGAACAGTCAAATTCCACAAGCTTTTTCAAATGGATATACAAGGGGGGATCATAAAGACAAATCTGCCCGATTCCAGCCTTGCTGAAGCACTCCCCTATCATCACTGACCCTCCACATGGTCGTCTAATGGTTAGATGGAGACCTGGAGAGGCATTCAAGCCACAGTGTCTCGCACCCACTGTTCTAATTTGGTGGAGGATCTGTGATGATCTGGTGGTGCTTCAGCAAGGCTGGAATTGGGCAGATTCGTCTAAGGACACATGAATCAAGCCACAAGTAAGGTTATCCTGGATGAAAAATTGCTTCCTACTGCTCTGACAATGTGTTTTTCCAGCAGAACAATGCTACATGCCAGGACCACTGGACCTGTCATGGCCAGCCCAATCGCCAGACCTGAACCCCATTGAAAATCTCTGGAATGTGATCAAGAGGAAGATGGATGGCCACAAGCCATCAAACAAAGCGGAGCTGCTTGAACTTTTGCAACAGCAATGTGAAAGACTGGTAGAGAGCATGCAACGATGCATGGAAGCATTGTGATTGAAAATCAGGGTTATTCCACTAAATATTGATTTCTGAACTTCTGTGTTGTTTAAAAATGAATATTAACTTGTTTCATTTACTTATTTTTGCAATATTCGAGGTCTGAAAACACTGCATCTCTTTTTGTTATTTTGACCAGTTCTCATTTTCTGCAAATAAATGCTCTAAATGACAATATTTTGATTTTAAAATTGTATCAGTACTTGATGAACACTAAAATATTCATTTTACTCAAGCACATACCTATAGACAAAACTGATCATTTTGCAATAGTCTCTTCATTTTTGTCCAGAGCTGTATATAACAAGCTACAGACTATAACTATAATCAAATATGTTGCCGTAAGAAACACATACACAATAAGTAAACTATTAAATTCTGTAAATAATATACTATATAACACAGCTGCCTATTAAATGCCTGGGATACATGAAGGGTTGCTGGGCTGAAAGGAGTTGTCACAACCTGCCAAGTGACAGCTGCAATAAACTATAACAAAATGCCATTTGTTAAAAATCGACATATATAGCTTTAAAAATATATATTATTTGTCCTCGCAGATTGTCAACGGTTGACCAGTTAGCTGCTCGGCTAACGGACCTTGAGAATGTCTCTCAAAGTTGCTGAGGCACAAATATATTCTTAGCTCGCAAACGGAGTAACAAGTTCGGTGATGCGCAATGTTGTGCGGTTTATAAAGACTTTTAATTAACTTTAATAGTTTGTGTGTGTGTGTGTGTGTCTCAGTTTCAACAGTTAAATGAGAGTCAACGACTCGCCCACCGTCCCCTCAAAGAGTCCAGCCTGAAACACACAACCTAACGGCCAACTTTCCCTTCTAAAGCTGTACTTCCACACAGTTGTAATTCAGAAAACAAATCGTCTGCTATCAAACTACAAACATAGAAGGGATATTGGACGCTTTCCGTTCATAACCGACACAAACCCGCTGAGGTAAATCGACCCGGTTCCGTTACAAAACGCTTGTGAGGGATTTTCGGGCTCGTGCAGCTAAAGCTAGCTTACCTCGAGCGGCCTCGCGGAATTTCTCTCTCATTTCCTCCCACTCTGGCTTTTCGTTTGTAGAAGATCACCACGGTCGTCTTCCTTCAGTTAGATTTGTTGTTCAGCTTTGTTTAAATGTTCAAAATACGTCTTGTGTATTGTCTTAAAAAGACTTCGCGACTAAGTACATTCACAACAACAACAATGTCAACGGAGGCGCTACAAATCCGCCCATCTAAGGAGACGCTAATGGCGTTTTAGACCAATCAGAACGAGAGCTGAGTTTGACAGACATAAAATGGAACCAATGACTATATGTGTTTTCTGTTAAGCTCCGCCTCTGGGCAGATAAGGGGAAATGTGATGAGAGAGTGGGAGCTCAGTATTCCACGCTGGTTGGCTAACCACATTCTATGATGGGCATCGGTTCAATGAGCCTCTGAAAAAAAAGAAGAAAACTGACCTGAGTAATAAGAGATATTTTTATTTTTTTAAAGAGGCTAACATGGTAATCACGTTATTTGCTGAAGCTCAAAATGATGAAACTGGAAAAATGTCATCAGCATAATTTTCTGACAGCTCAGATTAACACTTTCTGAGGTGGAGAGTTCAGTTCACAATCAGTTTTTCTGTACGATGACATGTTCACGCCTACCATTTATGTGGAAATTCATACATCTATATTTAAGTCGTTTGAAAGACGTTTCATAATGGAGATATGACGTTAAGTTTCCGATGAGACCAGACTTCTATTTAAATGTTGCATGCAACTAATATTAAAATAACAATTCACCCAAACACGAAAATTCTCTTATTATTTACTCACCCTCATACCATCCCTTATGTGTATGACTTTCTTTCGTCTGCACAACAAAAACGAAGATTTTCATAAGAATATTTTAGCACTGTTGGTCCATGCAATGCAAGTGAATAGCGGCCAGACCTATGAAGCTCCAAAAAGCACATAAAGGCAGCATAAAAGTAATCCAACTCCAGTGGATTAATCCATGTCTTCTGAAGAAATCCAAATGATTTTGGATGAGAACAGACCAAAATGTAAAATTTTTCACTCTAATTCTTGACATTTGCAGTCTCCTTGGCGATCATGATTTCAAGCTCGATAACATGCGCGAGTCAAGCACGAGGATAATGCAATCAATCTTTAAATTATAATCGTGCCTTGACACTGCAATGGCAAAATGTACAGTGAAAAAGGAGTTACATTTTGGTCTGTTCTCAACCAAAATTTATTGGATCGCTTCAGAAGGCATGGATTAATGATTTTATTTTATTTTGTTTTCATTTTAAATTTGTCTTTATGAAGCTACAATGGGAATTTCTGTTAAAATAATATAAATAATAACATATAATTTCTAAGCAATAAGTGCAGCACATTAGAATGGGAAAAGAGATAAATGGGCAGGGTTGGGAGGGTTACTTTTGAATGCATTCCACTACAGATTACACAGTACATGCTGTAAAATGTCATTTGTAACGTATTCCGTTAGATTACTCAAGGTCAGTAATGTAATCTAAATACTTTGGATTACTTCTTCGGCACTGGTAGATTTTCCCACTTGATTTGACTATAAAAACAAACTTACTTCTCTGTCTGCTCGTATATGAATGTAACACATTATAAGAAAGTATTTCAACACTGTTCAAATGCACTTTGGATCGCATCATTTACATGTATAATTTTTTCCATCTGAAAGCACTAAATATTAAATTAAACAAATGACAATGAAATGCTAATTAATCACTTCAGCAATCAAAATACTTTTTGAATTTAACTGTATTCTATAATCACCAATTATTTATATTGTAACTAGTGGAATACAGTTACTAATATTTTGTATTTTAAATATGTAATCCTGTTACATGTAATTCTGTTACTCCCAACCCTGGAAATGGGGAAAATACTTCCGGAACCCAGACAGCTGAAAAAAGTGGGCAGTCACTGTTGCACTCAATAGAGTATTTTCCCCTTTCATTTATTCCATAGACTTTTAATAAAGTTCTTAATTAACGAGTTGTGAGCCATGAACCAAACCAACCAGCTCTGATCGTGCATCACAACATCACGAACTTTGATGTGAGGCAAAAAATTATTTGAAAATCGGACATTGTACATGAATGCACAAACTACAATCCCAAAAAGTATTACGAATGATTTAATTGAATATAAATCTATGGAAACATATAAAACTATTTATTTTAGGTTGTTGTTTATAAGTATAGAAACGATATATTTTATGTTTATTTCAAAATATTCCGATTTGAACAAATATATAAGTAGTTTAAGGGTGAAGGGAGACCGACTTTACGTAATTTACAGTGCGTAATCGAAAGGCAGCACAGAGGCACGTCTCGCGGTTTTCGTTGCCCGCTGTTCTCTGATTGGTGGATATTTCTCTGGTGCACCATGGGTAATGTAGATGTTTACCACGAATTCTAAATTACCTATCAAACTCGATTTTTAAACAATGAAGTTGAGATAATGCGGACTGATGGCTTCAACGGAAGAATATAGCCTACTTGATGAACAACCTCGTAACTCACGGTTGGGCTGTCTATAACATTGTACAAACTATCGTTGAAAATCAATTAGTCTGTGGGATAAATGAATGGGATTTTTATTTCTGGAACCAGGCTGTTGGGACCTGTTTCAGTGACGTCACATTCCCCCCTCATCCGCCATAACAGTGGAAGGAAACAATGGTGGTGAATGGAAAAACACCCGTAAATCTCAATAAATTTTTTTTTTTTTAAAAACCCGATTTTGATCCATGCCAAGCCCCAGGAAATGTGTATACAGGTCTGAGGTAAGCACGAATATTGCCAAATTTTACTTTCGCGGACATTTAAATATATTTTATCGACGATTTATCTCCGTATGCCAGCGAGTCTGGTGTTTGTGACCGGCGAGCACACACGCCCACCGGTACATCATCTTGAAAAACATTCAGAAGTTACAAATGTTTATGTTGTTTCCTGTTTTGGTCACAATATTTAAAAACGTCTGTGATAATTCCGGCTGTATGCATGCAAGAGCTGCTTTTAACTCATTGAGAATACACCGAAAGCAACCGATGCATATTAGTGTACAAAACTACTGTTTACATTATAGTCTGGTGGTTTGAATAAAGTCTGTGCTTCATGATCTTATGTGTTGTTTATTGACTAACTAACACTAAATAAACACTATATATTCACATTAAAGTGCTTTTATATGTATTAACACGTGTTACAATTGACATACATTTATACCGTCAGTGTGTTATTAATAACATCGTCCAGTGTGCATTTCCAGTTTAATTGTATCCGAATCGATGATGTTATAAATATAATTGACACGTGTAAAGATACTGACATTTTAAAATAAATTAACAAAGACCCACAAGTGTTTTATAGGTGCTTGACTCTGGCGAATGAAGCCGTGTCACTTAAAAGATAAAAATTTATTGAAGGAAAAAAAAATATTTTGGCTCTGGTAATTAAACATCAGTATCACCTTTTCAAGATTTATAGAAACAAAAATTTCGCCGGCTTTTGCCGCATATGACGTTTTGGTCACAAACATGGCAGTCATACAGTGACGTCACATGAAACCTGTAAGTACTTTTCATGGCAAGTTAAAAGCTTGACGCGAATCATGAATGCAGCTTCACAATTGCTGTAAAAGTGGATAACCAGTTTACTGGCAGATTAATATTGTGGAGGATGAGAATTGATGCCCATTGCAATGAATATGCATAATAACTCTCACTTGTTTAATGTTACTTGAATTGGTGCTATTTCTATTTTAATGCATTTGTCATTAAACTGTGAATGGTTAATATGGAAATGGTTAATAAAGCATTATATTGTTACATTTTGTTTTGTTTTCTTTCCTAAAATGGAATTAAATGCATTTTGACAGGAAAATAAATATCTATCTGGTGTCGAATTTCAGCACATTTAAAAATCTGCGATTAACTACAAAAAATTTGCGACTGACAGCACGCAAAAATACATAGTAAAAAAAAATTGCTCTTGCAAAAAAAAAAAAAAAAAACATTAGCCAATTAAACATTAGTGAGAGGAGCATAACCAGAAATATTTATATTTAATATCGAAATTTCTGGTTTAAAATGACCCAATACCTCCAGGTATTTCATGACCAACTCTGAATATTTCTACCACATTACTGAAGCTGATGTTCATTATCAAATACTTCTGACTAAAATGTGCACAGAACATTGTTGAGTGACAAAAGTCAATGTCATGTGTACAGATAAAAACCAAAGCTAGAAAACTTCTTGACACTTAAGTCTTTGTGGTGATTCTGATCTTGCTGATATCAAGATGTTTTAATGTAATATGGAAAGCTTATGAGCCAATGTAAATTACTCTCAAAGCACGTAACTCACTGAGAAATGCATCTGGTAAATTAGGTTGGAGCAGGTAAAACGCAAATATATAAATCCAAATTAATTTATTGGAAATGTACAAATCACAAAACAGATTTCAATGAGTGAATTACATGTATTACCACTTTGTACAAAAATAAAAACTACACATAAAAGCATGGAACCAATCCAGACATCTGTATGCTTCAGCAGTATGTCTTTCTTCAATAAAATTAACTAAGTCAACTACAAAAAAAAAAAAAAACCCTTCCCTCCGACCAAGGCAACACTAAAATCCTTAGAGAAATCCACACACACTCCAGTCGGACTCCAAACTATCTTGAAAATATGTGACAAGATGGGAAACAGATATCGGAGGAAAATAAGGAAGAATCAACGTCGCCGTCTGTCAGGGCTCCTGCTGCGCCTTCTTCCACCCCTAAAGGAAATAACATTGCCCCATTAGTCATATTTTGTAAGCACCTGTACCATTAACAACTGCATTAGAAGACAAATCTTCACTATAAATAAAATTTGTAATAGCGAGTGACACAGACAGTATATAAAACCAGTTTAACAGGATCAGACACCAAGTTACCTCCTCTTGCTCTTAGGGGGTCCTCTTACAAAGCCCCAGTCGACACTGATTGGTTGCCCCATAAGTTCTTGACAATTTAGCCCTTCCATTGCTGCCTGAGCTTCTTTGTATGTCTCATACTCCACCAGTGCATAGCCCTATAAAAAAAAAAAAAAAAACAGTCTCATTAAATGCCAAGATAATGTTTCAAACAAGGGAGAGCTCCTGTAATGGATGTTTCGCAATTGAGTCACCTGGTTCCAGAAGACTCAATACACATTTATGCATTATAATTGTCAGCTTGCAAATGTAAACAATGTATAAATTAAACTCCAAAAACAAAATGTGGTTTATGTCCCTTCATGTAGCGACTGTTGCAGCAGTGTGCTAAAGCAAGTGAAATTTCCCTTGACATAGAAAATTGTTTTCTCATTAAAACACTGCCATCTGGTGGACAAACACTAAGGTGAGCTCTGTTTTTGCTTACCACCAGTCTCTAGGTTGGGCATTTTATTAAATGCTTATTTAATAACGATTTTTGGGGCAATATTTAATTAAGTAATATCTTCAAAATAGAAACTATTTAATGCACTTTTCATTTAGCTCTTAAGTTTCTTAAAAACTATCATATTACAGGGATCATTCTGCCTTTTTAAGGGTGAAATTCAAGTACTTTAAGCATTTTCAAGGTACCTTAAATCATCTTTTTCCAAGCACCTTGAACCTTAAAATATTATCCATTTCTAAATGTTACTTGATAAAAATGCAATGATAAAAAAAGCATTCTCTGTAATTTCAAACATTGCCCAATCTATAAAAAATTATGTTTTAAGAATTCCTATAAACCCAGACAGTGAAAAGTGAAATCCTTAATATGATTATAACCAAAGTCTTGATTTAACACACAGCTCCAGTTTGAAACACTGTTATCTACAGGACGTGAATTGCCATAGGGAAAAACAAATCCTGGTTACTGTACTTATTTATTTCCATGTGGAAAATGGATAAGAAATATCAAATAGATTTAGCTATTTATAAAGAAAGTCCACACACCCACACAAACTTAACTGTCCAGCATTTTCACAACTATCAAGTCTCTGCACGAACCCTGATATTAATTTCACAACTCTTAATTTTCTCACAACTTATAGGAAAGAAAATGACCTCATCATTCACCCACTTTCACCACATGTGTGACTTTCTTCCGCAGAACAAAGATTTTTTTGCAGAATATCTCCGCTCTGTTGGTCCATACAATGAATGGTGACCAAAACGTTGAAGCTCCATTAAGCAAATAAATGCAGCATAAAATCCAATCCATTAGGGATGTCCCGATACAATTTCCATTTTCGATACGGATATCTCAGTATTGGCCAATCCCAATCTGATACCAGTGTTGTTTTTATGCATAATCAGTTTAAAATATTTTTACATTATTGTGTGGAAATAATTGGGGGTACTCTTTAATATGTAAAGAAACAAACCTTTAACTACACATCATTTCAATATAAATGTATAGCTTATTAGGAAACACTTTATTATTAACTAGTATACTGGATAATGTAGCAGCAAAATTAACAGTAATTCCAGTACAAGTCATCCATAGAAATTTTGGCAAAAACTTTTAACTTGTATAAAGGATTCAGATCTCTTTTTTTTGTTGTTCAATTTAGTTGTAAGATATCAGCTCACATCAGCTCTTCATTCACAGTCACTTTTTGGAACCCATTCAACTTAAATATTCAAATAATTTGTAAACAAATGATAATAATAATAGTAACAGATTATAATAGTAATATATCTCAATCGTGCACGTTTTGTCACTGCCATCACAGCACTCCCCGAGTTCTGATTACAGGCACCCGCATATCATTAGTGGCCAATCAAAAACTGCATAAATACCCCGTTGTTTTTTTTTAACACACACACACACACACACACACACACACACACACACACACACACACTTCTCATTGATAGTATCTCTGAGACTCCAGAACTTTCTATGCCAAACATACCAGTGTCTTCATTATTGCCTGCAAGTATCATAAAATTGTTTTGAGTTCTCTCTTTCATCGTGTCTATAAACTGTCTGGATATTACTTACCTGCTGTTTGCCACTCTGCTCAACTGGATTTACACACAATACAATTACATCACGGTTTCAATAATCTGTTCAATAAACCCAGTTACTGAATATCTCTGCCTCCGTGAGTGTCTCTGTGACAGCTTTAACTTTTAAACCCTCACGCTTTTTATTCAGTTTAGTTAGCTTCTTATTTAAATTCTGGTAAAATGCACCTCCGGTGCTGTTCTAAATCCATATAAGTGAACCGAACTGCTGAGCATCTACCCTCTACATGGGTCTGCTTGTCGGACCAATACCCGATCCGTCTAAAAACATAAGTATCGAAGCCGATACCAATCCAGGTATCAGATCGAGACATCCCTATAATCCATACGACTCATGGACACTTAACCACTGGGTCTGGGTTGTGACATCTTTTCTGTGAGGAGTACAAATTACCAATTAGAAAGATAGAACTTTATACACCTATCAGCCACAACATTAATACCACTTGCCTAATAGTGTGTAGGTCCCCCCTCCTGCTGCCAAAACAGCGCCAACCCGCATCTCAGAATAGCATTCTGGCACCAACAATCATCAATGTGATTATCTAATCCGTCAATCATGTGGCAGCAGTGCAGTGCAAACAATCACGCAGATATGGGTCAGGAGATTCAGTTAATATTCACATCAACCACCAGAATGGGGAAAAATGCAATCTCAGTGATTTGGAACGTGGCATGATTGCTGGTGCCAGATGGGAGTATTTCTGTAGCTGCTGATCTTCAGGGATTTTAATGCACAACAGTCTCTAGAGTTTACTCTGAATGGTGCCAAAAGCAAAAAACATCCAGTGGTCGGCAGTTCTGTAGATGGAAATGCCTTGATGAGAGATGTTAACAGAGAATGGCCAGAATGGCTCAAACTCACAAAGTCTACCGTAACTCAGGTAACCGCTCTGTATAATTGTGGTGAGGAGAATATCATCTCAGAATGCTATTCTGGGATGCGGGTTGACACCGTTTTGGTGGCACGGGGAGGACCTACAATGTTAGGCAGGTGGTTTTAAAGTTGTGGCTGATCAGTGTATTTGTAGTGTTTGGGGCAATAGTGATCTCTATTGTAAAATCGTGTTAATATCTCCAGGTTTTATGTAAACGACCCAAGTAAGAGACTTTCGTTCACTGACGTTAACTATTAGCCGTCCAATCACAATAATCCATCAATGCTACGAATTGTTCTTTTTGGACAATGTCTCTTTACATAGCATTGCATGCACTAGCTCCATGCATTACCATGCTAGTCTGAATGCAATTCAATCTCTGGACATCAAAATTTCAGAGCAGTCCCAAGAAGTGTTGTCAAAAATACCGGTACCAAGTTGGTACTCAAACAAAAATAAATTTACGATACCACAATTTCTGAAGCTACCGGAGTACCGAGTATACCCGGTTCCCATGCAGAGTCAGGAACTTTCGAACGCTCACAACAAGCAAAAGATGATGACAAGCAAAGTAGCTGCTGCTGCAGAGTCTCAACTGAATCTTGTCGAAAAGAAAAGTGTAAAAAGACAGTTTTGGAAATTCTTTGGATTTGAGGCTGATGAAAAGGGAAACATCATAGATCAGCAAAAACCTATTTGTAAGCGCTGCTTTCACAAATTTCTGACGAAAGGAGGAAACATAAAACTTAAAGCACCTGAAAGACAAACACCCGAATAATACAAGCAACTAAAGAAGTGAGTTTAAAAGCATATTATCATTTGCATTAGGGCTGAAACGTGTAGTCGACATTATCGACAATGTCGAAAATAAAAAATTGTCGAGAAAATCTTCGCTGTCTAATAGTCGTATGATCACATTTAACGTAACATGAAATCACATTAAACTGTAATGATGAAGCACTGCCGTTCACGTCTGACGGAGGAGAGGAAGAATTAAACAGATCACAGTCCAGATGCACTCTAAACTTTCGGTTTCATCTTATGTAGATCTAAAAGTATTAGGGAATTATTTATAAAATAAAAAAGGTAAATTCAGAAGCACTCTCGTTGTTGAATAAGCGGAGCCTGAGCTCTTTAAAGGAAACACCCCGGCGTTACATCTTCAGTATCAGTATCTTTTTATAGGGCAGTCCTTAGCACCCACATATCCCCCAGACATATGTTTACGAAGATGTTCAATTGTGATATGCATTTTTTTTTTTGCATCAGTGCTAATTTGCAAATAATCGCAAAACAGGTTAACCACAATTGTTTCCTCAGACAGTAATCTAACCATCAAAATCTCACACCCTAATCCTTAATGTCATCGGACTCAAACCACAAAATTCTATTAAAAAAATAAATAAAAGGTCTGATTATATAAAATAATAATAATAATAATAATAATGTGTAATAAATCAAGAAGAATTAAAAATATGCAGCCTAACCTTAAGGTAACCTGTTCTTCTGTCCAAATTCAAATGCAAGTTTTTGATTTCTCCAAACTCTGCAAACTTGTCGTGGACATCCTCTTCAGTCGCCTCCTCGTGTACACCAGTCACAAAAAGAATCCATCCTTCAACAGCTGCAATGACATCAATTAGAGAGCTTTTCAGATTGGAGGTGAAATGTTAGGCTTAAATGATTTCAGAAGGTATTCACAGATTCTTAGGCATGCCAATACATTACGCTTACATCTCTGGGGTCCAGGCTCATCTCCATCTTGCTCTACTGTGTCATAGTCCTCTCTGACTCTAGATCTCGCTCCCTCCTCTGTGGAGGAAAAAAAAGCAGCAAATATCATAAACTCATGATTCATAGAACTATGGAAAAAAAAGAGCAGGAACACTTGAGAGGATGTGACTTACCTGATCCAAACCCACGACCCTTTCTCTTCTTGGCTTTCTCTTTTAGCTTGTGAATGCTCTCTGTAAACACAAAGTGAACAGTAAAGAAAGTAAGCATTACGATGCATTAGAATTACAAGCAAAACCCTTGTGAATCATCATAAAGCAGTACAAATTGACACATGTGTGTTTGTTACAGGGAAAATAACATTGTAGCTACAAATCTGAGCAAATGAGTCAAAAACAACACAAATCATTTATTTTTGAAGTTAAAAACAAAACAAGTGAGATACAATTTTACAAAAGGCTAAAACGCGAGAGTTGTTTGGATAAGCTCGCGATTAGCACGCATGCTAACAACGGGCCTACCGTAAACAAAAACATTAGTGATTATAGCAAACAAACAATTAATTTTTGCAGCATTTTTATATAAATGATAAGTGTACCGTCACCATCCTCGTCCATAGGAAAGTCTTCACCTCCCGCTTCATGAAGATCCAACACGTCCGCCATGATGCCTGTGCGTGAATGAAGCCGGCTGTGTCTCGTTTCGAAGGCGGCGTGCTAGGTAGGCCGCGTCCTTTGAAGGCTGCAGTTCTTCTTCTTCTTCGTCGTCGTCGTCTTCTTCTTCTTCGTTCACTCTTTAGGAGTATTACCACAACCTACTGTATAGCTTACATGGGTGATGCATCTGTATTTAAATATATATATTCACACACACACACACACATATATATATATACTACAATACAAATATGCACATATACATACAGGAGGATGTACATACCCCACCCACCCCAGAGGATCAGAGCCCATGCTTCAGCTGGCGCTGCGTGTTCAGCTCCTCCAGCTTCCACGCTGGGCTCCTCAACCACCAGGATGGGCAGAAGCACCACAATCCCCAATACATTATCCTGTGCTCTAGTCCTGTATACTTTATAAAGGTTAAAACAGCCCTATATGTCTGAGAATCTATCAAACCCTTTCCCAAGAGGTCTGTGACATTTACTGGTCTATCCTTTATGTTATTAAAAAGACTACTGCGTTGAACATCATATTTATTACATTAAAAAAATTACATGCTCTACAGTTTCTAAAACATCCCATTCATCACACATACACACATACACAGCATTTTCATGCTTCCCCATTATTACAAGTGTTGAATTGAATCATGTGTGTCCCAGTCTTAATCTAGAAATCATTACTTCATTTCTATACCTTCCATCAAATTGTTCTTTTCCTACTAATTTTGCAATATTTTAATACCATTTCCCTGTGCTGCTATTTTCCCATCTTTGTTGCCATACATTTACTAGTTTCTTTTTAATCACTGATTTTACCTCACTTCTCCCCAGGGGTACTTTAATATCCACCAAATTTTTCTTTAATGCTTTTTTTTTTTTTGCTAACTTATCATCTATTTCATTCCCTGCTATCCCAATGTGTGCTGGTATCCAACAAAATTATACTGTTATACCCTCTGCTTTCAATTTGCACAATAATGTATAGATTTCCATCAGTAGATCTTCTCTGTCAGTTCTTGTAGATTATACTTTTAAGAGCTGATGACGAATCTGAACAAATTACAGTCCTAATTGGTTTAGTCTGTTCAATCCATTGTAGCCCTACTATTATAGCAATTAACTCTGTGGAATATACAGACAATTTATCAGTTATCTAAGACTTATTTTTGTTTTACAACTCGGAATATATACTTCTATACCAACTTTTTGATTAAATGGATCTTTGGATCCATCTGTAAACATCTGCATAAAATAGTAAAATGTTCTCTCATAAACACATTGATTTCATTACTACTATTATAACTTTCTGCTTTTTCCCGGGCCTTTAATAATCTCATTTCAACAATAGGTTCAGGAAAGTTCCATACTGGCACACCATGTAATGGCATATTAGGGCAGATGACTTAATTCTCCAGACAACAATCCTTGACCCCCATCCAAAGCTATTTCCTCCATTATTTTAATATTCCCAGTAATCTTTTAAAACTGTGCATGTGCGATGATTGTTGTCACTTCCTTGCAAGTTAACCCAATACATAATAGTTCGTTTTTCCCTTCTTAAGTCTAATGGCATCTCCCCCATTCCAACACTGATGGCATCTAAAGGGTTTGATCTTATTGCTCCACAACAGATTTTAAGCGCTCTCGTCTGTAAATTATCCAATATATTCAGTTCTGATTTAGATGCAGCCCCACACTGCACATCCATAGTCTATACAAGACCGTATTAAAGCTTTATATACATGTAACAGTGAACTCTTGCTGGCTCCCCATTTATACATTTGTTTTCAATTTTCTTAATATGTCTCTTCCATGTTAATTTCTCATCAAAGATTTATCCAAGATACTTGAATTCTGTCACTCTTTCTAGTGGTTGATCATATAATTTCAGAATAATTTTTTCCATTTTCTTTTTCTTTGTAAAAATCATATACTGAATCTTTGGTACTGAAAATTTGAATCCCCAATCTATTGACCATTCTTCAACTTCACTTATTGTTTCTTGTATTCCTTTAACTACATTTCTGCAATTCATCCATCATCAGCATATAATGTCTTTCCAATATTTGGATTAACTTTTTCATATATATCATTAATCATTAAATGAAATAAAATTGGACTGATGACACTTCCTTGTGGAGTCCCATTCATAATATCATACAGTGCTGACGTTTCTTCCGCTATTCGTACCTGGAATGTACGTTCAAATAGGAGATCTAATATCCAATTATACATTCTCCCCCCCTATTCCAAGTTTATTTCATTTAATTAAAAGTCCTTCCCTCCATAAAGTGTCATATGCTTTTTCAATATCAAAGAAAACTGCAACAAGGTATTCTTTCACTAGAAGTGCTTTCTTTGCATCATTTTCAAATAAGATCAGAGCATCCATTGTAGATCTCTTTTTCCTAAAATCACTTTGATCTGGTGATAATATTTAATTTTTCTCCAAAAAGTAATTCAACCATCTTACTATCATTTTCTCCATTACTTTGCACAATGTAGAGTGCAATTGGTCTATAGCTGTTAGATTTTGTTGCATCTTTCCCAGGTTTAACTATTGGTATCACTATTGCACTTTCCAATCTTTAGGTAAAGTACTTTCATTACATACTTTCATACATCTTAATGGCTCTTTTTTAGCATACTGTAACTGATCATGTCTCTCCCTGGTGTTGTGTTCTTTGAATTGTTAATAGCTATTTTTAACTCTTAAAAAATCTTTATCCATATTGCTATCTACTCCTTGTTTTTTCATACGGACATTCTTATATATTTTGCTTAAAATTTTATTTTGCTTATCATCCAAGTTTTCAGTACTGTGGATTTTAGCAAAGGTTGTAGCTAAGACTTCTGCCTTTTCCTTATTAGTAATTTCTCTTCTATTACAGGGATCTGCTTATAGTTATTAATACCATTCATTTTCCTAATCATTCTCCAAACCTCATGCATTTCAGTTCTTTTTGCATTTTTAATTACCCTTCTTGTAATTACCATTTTCTTCCGATACTCTATGATTGTATCTTGATTTATTAATCTTTTTAAACTTCGAAATGCCTTATTTCTTTTTCTAATTGCCACTATGCATTCTTCTGACCACCATGGTACACTTTTCGTTTTCTTTCCATTATCTCTTATTAAAGGAATAGACTGTTTTGCTGCAAAGATTATTGCTTCTAACATTTTATTATATTTTTCCTCAACACTTCCTTCCAGTTTCATATTATTGACATTTTCCTCACACAACATATACAATTTCTTCCATTTTGCCTGTTTAAATCTCCACCTTACACATTGATTAATATTTTGCTTTTGTACTGCATTTTGAAATTCACATATTACTGGCCAATGATCACTGCCCATACTATCTTCATGCACTGTCCATTTACCAGCTAATGCTGCTGACATTATTGTGAGATCTAAGCATGAAGTGCATCTCTTGTTATATCCATTCTTGTTGGCTTTCCATCATTCAAACAAACCAGTGAATGCTGTTCTATAAATTCTTCTATTATTTCCCCATTATTATCAGTGTTTTTACTACCCCATAAACAATTATGTGCATTAAAATCCCATCACATAATAATTTTGCCCTGTGTGTCACCCATCACCCATCACCTCTTTTAGTAAAGTATTACTTATATCTTTACATGGATTATATACTAATTTATAATTCTAATTACTTCATTCCCATTATTTCTATATGTATGTATTCTACATTACTATTTTTATATATTCCTTTATATGCTATGCTTTCTTTAATAAATGTTGCACACCCTCCACATCTGCCATTTTCTCTGTCTTTCCTCTCTACTACATATCCATTGATCTTAAACTCCAAGGAGCTATTTAACCATGTTTCTTGGATACAAATAATGTCTGGCGTTTTTCACATTTCTGTGATATGTTTTTTAAATTCTTGCCCATTTGCTATTAAGCTCCTGGCATTCCAATGTAATAGTAGGAAAGACATTATAGAATTATGTATTGTTACTCTGAGTCATGTCCAAAGTTCCTTCTTTCGCTTTTAAAATCTCATGGACTTCTTCAGCTGAAATTGCTGTTAACTTTAGGAATTTATTAGCACATCCTACAATTATCTTTAACTCGTCTGACTTCCTTTCTACTTGTGCCGTACCATTTACCACTGTACAAATAAATGCCACAAAATCAATTTTGTTCATCACAAACAGAACATCTGATTCATTTCTTGCAGGATTTACATGATTCTGGATGGAAGATTCCACATTGATTCCTTGCACAATTATTCTCTTTGTTTCTGCTTTGCCTTTTATCTTACGGGTAGCGTCTGCATATCAATCAAATCAAATCAAATCAAATCACTTTATTGTCACACTACTGTGTACACGAGTGCAACAGCAGGTGAAAGTCTTGTGTGCAGTTCCGAGCAACATTGCAGTAATGACAGTGACGAGACATAAACCACTTTACAATAACAACATATTTACACAACACAATTTACATAACAAATGTACACATATTTACACAACAATTTACATAACAAATGTACACAATACACACAATGTAGAATACACATACACTAGATAAGGGTATAAATATATATATACACTAACTGAATTGGGAGCGAGAATATATTATGTTATATTATATGTTATATTTTGTCTTTATTTTTTGTATTTCCAGAGCTTCTTGTTGTATGGGGCATCCTGCATAGGCAGCGCTATGGTCTCCCCCACAGTTACAACATTTAATCTCTGTTCCTTCCTCACACTTGCCATACTCATGTTCTCCTCCGCATTTTCCCTTTACAGGGATTTGCAGTGTGTCCCATGCATTGGCATTTAAAAACATCTCAAAGGAGGGGGTATATACTCTTGTACAGAAAAGCTTATAAATCCTAGCTTCACTTTTGTTGGTAGGGTTTTTCCTTCAAATTGGATCAACACGCTCATGCTGTCACACCTTATTGTCTTTCCACGTCTGCAGTCTTCTAGCAGAAATGACTGTGCCACCATCCAAACTTCCTTAGATGTCATCCATGCTGATTTCCAGCCGGCCGCCTTCCAGTCGCCCAAAAAAGGGCATTAAGTATTTGGGCATTTTATTCCCTGCAAATTTGAGTTAATTTTGACCCCTTTATAAAAAGGTTTTCGAGCGATGTGGGCAGGTGGGCTTCATTACATTATCTATGATTTGGAAGGTAGTGTTATTAAAATGAATTGTGTAACTATCTGTTACAATCTCTCCCTGTAGATGTCCCCCTCTTTTATTTCATGGAATTTGATAACATAGCGAAGACCTTCATTTGGAATGGTAAATGTCCCAGATTACATTTCAGGAAGCTGCATAGGCCGATTGACAAAGGTGGACTAGGGCTACCCAAGATTTTGTTTTATTATTATGCATTCGGTCTCAGACGTTTGGCTCATTGGTCACTTCCACCTGAGATAGCCCCTCCCTGGTTTTGTATAGAACAGGAAGTTCTTTCCCCCTATTTCGCCATTGCAAATCCCTTACGTTACACCCCGTTATCTCGCATTTGCACTTAGTATGAACAAAAGTGTCCAGAGTGTTTTATTCCGACATTTATTTAAATGTTGCCTCAAGCATATGGCTGAACCCTAAATTATGTATTAATAGGTCCCCTTTCTGCTGGTCAGAGTGGATTGTGGATTGAGAGTGGGGTGTTGAGATCTTTTGAAAATTTGAAAACTTTTTGAAAACTTTTTGTGATTCCCAGATCTCATTTCTATAGGTATTTGCAGGTGGGCCACCTCCTCTGTATTGTTTTTGGGAGTAGCACACACCTCCCTAAAATGGCAGATACTCTGGGAGAGGTGATTACTGCTTTTGGAAAAGGCCATGAGGCATCAATGTATTTCTCCCTGCTAATTTAGAGCCTGGGGGACGGAGCTTAAACTTCTATCAAGAGATTATGGGAGAAAGATTTATGGGTGTGATGTGTTGGGCACTCAAATTTTGAGTTGGGGTTTAATGTTAAATGTGATTGGTTTATATATATATATATATATATATATATCAGTGATAAAGATCATTTTGATTCAGATTTTTACCAACGCAAAATAGCTTGTTGTAGGCTAGTCAGAGGCAAGGATGAGCCAAGATTCATGTGAGCTTTTGTTGAGATGTATACAGCCGTGTCTAGACTTGAGATTGTGAACACAGGCTTTGTACCCATGATGACACCTGGAGAATAGAAGCAAATCTAATAGAGATAACAATTTCATTTTGCCACAGAACATTCCATCAAACCCCCTGCACACAGACAACCCACATACATGGAGATAATAGTAGAAACAGAAACGGTAATTGCATTGTATTTTGTTTGAAACAGATAGAAGAACAAAAACATTATTCATTCAAAGACAGCTCTTGGGCTACAGCACACAGCCTTTGTTCTAGAAGCTTCCAGAATTCTTGTCCTCCCCTCAGCCTGCCCAGAGTCAGATACACTCTGAGGAAAAAGTGAAACAGAAAAAGTGATAGTTGAAAAACATTGATTGTTGCAGACTGTCCAATTACAGAGCTGTTCATGCTGTAGTACAAAAACCTGTTAGAGAATGAGCATTTTCTAGCCATGGGTTCCTTTGGGATTATCCTATGGGTTTTTATAATGGCCATTTTAGATTTATGAGTAAAATAATGTATGTGTTAGTACTCCCAGACTGACTCAATGTTCAATGGGGTGTTCTGTGGGGGCCATGCCATTGGTTGCAGGGCTTCCTCTTCAATTCTGTTCTATTCTATTTGCAAAAAGAATGTTTGCAAGTCTAAAATGTATATTTCCTATTGACACAGTAAAGCTGAAGATATAAATAACCATCTTAAGACAATCTTATGTTTTTGTGAAACATAATTTGCACCAGACTTTTGCTCAGTACTGTACATTTGTTTTAAAACATGGCAGCTTCAAAGTTAATGTTTGAGGCATGACTGTGTGTAATTTATGTTCTAGAACAAAACGTCCAAGTATTTTCAAGTACTATTTAACACAGACCTTATTGTACTCTTAAATCCAAAACTGCTGTTATGAAAACTCATAGGAAACAGAGGAACCCCATGGCGAATTAGCCTTCCAGGTTCGCCTACAAATTGATGTCACAGCTGAACAGGACTGTTCCAAAATGTTTTCTTTCTTTAGTACAGAACACTGGTGTAACCATCTCTCATCACGTCTATTTTATGGCAAATGACTAATAACACACATAAAATACTCTCTTACCACGCGCAATCTACTGGCGGGCTGGGAAGAATAAAAAAACAATCAAAAACTAAACTCCACGAGTGGTAATGATCATGCAGAAATGCTCCCTAATAAGCTTATTCACTCCTGTATTAATCCTGTACTGTTCTATGCTATACTTCCGTATCAGAATATAATTTGACACATTTATTAGAAGCCATTTGTCAAGAGATAACATAAGGCATTGCATGAGGCACAATTTAGTATTTGCCATTTTATATAGGCCTATATATATTTCTTTCCCGGGAACTTTTAACTATAACTAATGTATGACATCTATACCACTATTTATTGTGCATTTGATAAATTAACTTAAATTAAAACCAAACTTGCCTCAAATTATTCCTGTGCAAGTACCCTTTGAGAAGACCAGCTTTGGAAAAGAAGTTAAATATGTTTTTGAACTCATCAACTGGAAACTACCTGTAATGTATGCACATACAGGATTCATGGTATTACTTTATAAATCTACTTCCTCTTAAATGCATGGAAATCTCACCAAACACCCTTACATATTCAGGTCTTTAGAGAACGGCACTTACTGTATATCTATTACAAATGATTCTACGAATTGTCCAGATAGTGTAAAATCTTCCAATTATTTTCAAGACAGTTAATAATAGAATCAAATATATTTTGATGTTTTATTTTTCATACGTCAGAGATAATGCAAAAAAACAGGACAAATCAAGAAACGTATTTAATACATCATTACTACATTTTCAAACAATAATTTCAATAACAATACCGAAATAACAATAACCAAATCATACTGTTCATGTGTTACACTTGCTATAGTTTACTTCCTCGCTGCTTCTTCTTCAAATAGCAATGTCAATTGTAAATCAAGTCAATTACTGAAACAACAGAGCCACCTTGAATAAGAAATAGCACGCATATGGACTCTAGATATTTCACCATCATTGCGCTGAAAATCAACATTATATAGTAGTCAATTGTATGAATATAGTAGTCACATCTCTTGCAATAAACAAATAAATAGATATCATCTGATAGTAAACTTATTTAGATATGAAATAATCATAAAAATATAATTTATCGAAGTGCATACCTAGGGTCTCTAATGATCCTATACACTTTTGGAAATGAAGCCATAATAAAAAAAACTATATTTTTTGCAATTTTGGCTTTTTTTGTGTGTGTTAAATATAACTGTTTATAATAGAGAGATTGAGAAATAATAGAGAGGTGTGGGAATAACTTTTTAAAAAAAATGGGAGGAATGAGGTCCCGGGTCACTAACGACCCGATGTATGCGTTTAAGCGTTAAACAGTCCATTCTACGATGACTTGTTAATATAGAGTGTAAAGTCCAGAGCTTATATCCCTTAATTAGCGAAAGAGGGGCAAGATAACCAGGAAGGCCTGACCACAGATAGTTTCCCAGTAGATAAACCCAATCAGTTTGTGACAGAAAAATGGCTGAGCTTGCTGGTGATGATGTGTAACTGCCATGTAGCCACATTCTCCCCTCCCGTCAAAGCATATACTCTACTTCTCTATAGTATGTGCACAAAAAATTTGCAAAAACATTTACCTTACCTCAGCTGTAAAAAATACAATTCTCATTATGTGCTCATTCATGGTATCAGGAGAGGCCTGTCTGATGTCATATTCTTTTTTATTGGATATTTAAATGAAGATATACTAGTTGGTCACATAAATGTGGTGATGAACTTTGAGTCGATCACGTCAGTGTCAGGTAAAGCCTAAAGGTTCAGTCTATAGAGATGATTTCATCAGCACAGGTCTCCCTTTGAACTCTTTGTCCCGGGACTATAAAAACCACTTGTTCCTTGGAGAACACACCATCAGGTCTAAGAACCAGAAGACTCAAGGTAAGTCTGCAGCTACATTGTTCCTATGGAAATCCTGATCTCTGCTATTGGAAAAATCTGTTTTTATGCACTTATGAATGAGAGATTAATCATAACCTGAAAAATGACTATCGTCTCTGTCTGCATAGGCAAGTCTCACCCATCTGCAACCATGAAATTCTCCATCATCGCCATCCTTGTTGTTGCCCTGGCCATTGGTAAGATTTGAAACATATTTACTTCTGAGCTCTTAAGTAATTTGCAATTTGGTAACATTCTGTTTTTACTTTGTAAAATACTTAACATAACAAAGGATTGTAGAAAAGAAATTATCCAGCCAGAGAATATTTATTTTGATTGAGGTTGAGTGGATGAGAGTAATGCTCCTGCTTGTATTATTCTCACTTTGGATAAAAGTGTCTGCTAAATTAATATATTTAATCCTATTTAAGATAGTAATAAGACTGTTCTGATCAAACATCATTGCTTGTGTTCCAGGCTCCGAGTCAGTATCTCTGGTTAAGAGAGAGACCCCTGCTGAGCTTGAGAAGATCTCCAAGTACTTCCAGGACCTGGTGGACACTCTTAAAAACGTTCAGGCACCTGAGATGGCAAACAAGGCCAAGTAAGTCCATAACCTTCATCATTCTGCTGTGTGGTGGACTCTTCAACTGAACTGTGAACTTAAAAGATGTTAACAATGAACAGAGTTATTATTCATTTTAATCAATGTTGATTAACTCTGTTTGCTCTGTGTCATAGGGCTTACTTTGAGGAGAGCAAAGCCCAGTTCCAGCCCATGGTTGAGAAGCTCCAGGAGCAGCTGAAGCCCCTCTCCAGCAACATTGAAGACCAAATCAAGCCTCTGGCCGCCTCTGTCCAGGCTCAGATCGCCCCCCTGACTGGCATGGTTCAGACCCACGTTGAAGACATGCTCAAGTTTTTGGCTGAGAAGACCAAAACCATCCTGCCCCCTCAGTAAACCCTGTTCTTTAGTTCCCTTCCCCATTTGACAAAATGTGTCTATATGTATGTTTGAAATAATAAAAGCCATCGAAATGTGACTGCTTTGTGCTGGCTGATTATTCAAAAACTGTTGTTGCAGTGTGTGTGTGTTGATTTGTACATAATTTATACATATTAAGACACATTTTAAAAGCAGAATGAAGATTTGACAACATTTTATTAATAGTTTTAGAACTGTCACAGCCATCAATCATTATCAGAAAAAAATTTAAAACGAAGGGATGTACCAACACCATTTTTAGATAGCGAGTAGGGGTACTGATATGTTCTTTATGATATTTTAGTACAGCACAGTGGGACTTATTATAATAATAAGTTCATTATTTTCATGTTAAGTCTATTAGCTATTCTAATTTAGCTTAATTATATCAAATACATTATAACTGATTGCCAATGAAATAATAAAATACATTATTTAATCATTATTAATGAGTTTGAAATGAGTCCTCTGTTTGCAGGGTCTATGATAAGGTGAAAGTTAGTATGTGTAAAAAAAAAAATATGTTTAGGTTTCAATTATGTAGATAAGAAATTGAACTAGTGACATCATCTGTAGCCCATAGTTACACAACTGCTACACAGTGGTATTTAAGACTATGTGAAAATGCTGAATGGATAGATGGATGGATGGCTGGATCATAGATAGATGTGTCTCCCTAAACTGTGCTCAAACACCTAATTTTAGAGTTTAGCTTTCAGAATCTAGTCCAGATTTTGATTTTCACGCTTAAAATCATTGTTGGGAACCACAATGCATTTAAAAAGGTTAAAAATTCAAGAATTTTCCTGTAAAAATCCTCGCCTGTTTGCACCCGCTCACACAACAGCAGCTCTATGTAAAAGTTCATATTGGAAATGAATTACTGTTTGTAGTCATTTGATGTCATTTATCATAAAATATTTCATATTTCTATTTCCTTTGTTCTGCTTTAAATGAGACACTGTATTTCTATTTTAATGTAGGCCTACAAGAGCACAGTATTGGGCTCTATACCGATCATTACATCCCTCGAAAAAAAGAAGTAAAACAACTTTTTTTCTTTCAAATTCTAATACAATAATTATAAACCCATTTCATTCAAAAAAAGCAAATAACTAGTATAAAGCTGTAATTAGCATTTATTGTCATTTTAAGATCTGTTCTAATTGTATATCCTACTCCTATATTCCACTAAAACAAAGAAATTAGGTTATTGAAAATGAAAACAACATTTCAGAAACGTCTAAGGTTTCCCAGTTTCACTCGTACAGTCCTTCACAAATATAAAACACATATTGACGTCATTCCACATACAAATAACCACACACGCAATTTTGGGTACATTTATTGCAATCTATAAAAAATAAAAATACAAATTCTGTGATTTAACAGTTAAAAAATATTAATTCATTAATCTGTGTACATAAATAACATTTGAATTTGTAATTATTTTCTGAAACATAGAGGACAGTACAGTGTCATCAACAAAAAGTCATGATGTGATGTCATCTTGTGACTGAGACGTCACAAAAATTGAGCACAAACAGAGAAAGAGATTATTGTTGAACTTTGAGTTGATTCTATCAGTGTCAGGTAAAGCCTAAAGGTTCAGTGTATAGATGATTTCATCAACACAGATCACCCTTTGTACGATTGGAAATCTTTTTGTCCCGGGACTATAAAAACCCACAGCTCCTTGGAGAACACACCATCAGATCCAAGAACCCCAGGACTTAAGGTAAGTCTGCAGCTATATTATTCCCATGATCATACTGAGCTCTGCTGTTGAGTGTTAAAGGGATAGATCATCCAAAAAAATGAAAAATCTGTCAATATTTACTCACCCTAAAGTCGCTCCAAACCCGTATGACATACTTCTGTTAAACACTAAAAGGAAATGTTAATGAGAATGTTCGGGACTGACAAATATTTCATTTTCCATGGTTGAGCTGGGCGGCACGGTGGTGCAGCGGTTAGCACTGTCGCCTCACAGCAAGGTCGTGGGTTCAAACCCCGGTTGCCCCGGCCATTCTGTGTGGAGTTTGCATGTTCTCCCCGTGTCTGCGTGGGTTCCCACCATCCAAAGACATGCAGGTTAGGTTAATTGGTGTCTCCAAAAAAATTGCCCTAGGTGTGAATGTGAGTGTGAGTGTGTGTCTGTATATGTGTGGCCCTGCGATGGACTGGCGACCTGTCCAGGGTGTACCCTGCCTTTCGCCCAATGTTAGCTGGGATAGGCTCCAGCCCCCCGCGACCCTGTACGCAGGATAAGCGGTTGACGATGGATGGATGGATGGATGGTTGAGCTGAGCCTTACACATTTACAGACAAAAAAAAAATTAATCAGATTCTGAAAAATATTTAGTGCAATGACTTATAATAAGCAAAAGATGTATTATAAACTGAAATCTAATTATTTTCACTATCCACACAGGCAAGTCTCACCCAATCTGCAACCATGAAATTCTCCCTCATTGCCGTCCTTCTTGTTGCTTTGGCCATTGGTAAGACTTTAAACCACATTAATGTGCTGAATAGCTGGACTCTCAAGACTCTCATGTTGTATTTTAGTTTGTAATATGGTAACATTGTATCTATGTACTTAGTATGAGTACTTAACATAACGAAGTGCACTGTAGAAAAAAACATTCTGTAATAGTCGGCAATGGAATCTTTCATTTGATTAAGCTTAAGTGGGTGTGAGTAATGGCATTTCAGATCTAAGACTGTATTGATCAAACATCTTTGCTCGTGTTCCAGGCTCTGAGTCAGTATCTCTGGTTAAGAGAGAGACCCCTGCTGAGCTTGAGAAGATCTCCAAGTACTTCCAGGACCTCATGGACAATCTTAAAAATGTTGAGGCACCTGAGCTGGCCAACAAGGCCAAGTAAGTCCATGAGCTTCACCATCGTCCGGTGTGGTGGACTCTTCATCTTAACTGTGAACTTAAAAGATGTTAACAATGAACACAGTTATTATTCATTTGTTGATTAATTATGTTTGCTATGTGTCATAGGGCTTACTTTGAGGAGAGCAAAGCCCAGTTCCAGCCCATGGTTGAGAAGCTCCAGGAGCAGCTGAAGCCCCTCTCCAGCAACATTGAAGACCAAATCAAGCCTCTGGCCGCCTCTGTCCAGGCCCAGTTTGCCCCCTTGGCCGACATAGTCCAGACCCACATTGAAGACATGCTTAAGTTTGTGTCTGAGAAATCCAAAACCATCTTACCCCCTCAGTAAACCCACAGGAAGAACCATTCTTTAGTTCCCTTTCCATTTTCTCTTTATATGTATGTTTGATTATTAAAAGGGGTTGAAAGGTGACTGCTTTGTGCTGGCTGGTTATTCAAAAAATGTTGTGCTGTATTGTGTGTTATGATTTGAACAAAAATGCCGTTAGTTCATTACCAGGGAACTGAATATGATAACATCAATCTGACTTTGTTTTACAAATGCAGAATGAGACATTTAAAATTCTTATTTTCGGACAACTGCTATACAGTTTCCACAAATCATTTTGAAAATCAATGTGAAAAAGCACCACCAAAAAAAATCCTTCATCCTTCATATTCTACCCCTTAGAGGACAGAGCTGGAAGTTTTTATTCCTGAAATAGTTTACTGTGTCCTCGCATAAAGTTTTGCGTTCCCTCAAAATACCATATTTTAACCTTGATATTCAAAGTAATACCATAGCAATAATACAGGCAAACCAAAACTATGTTAATAAAAATCATAATTTTGTGGTTACTACGGTTTTACTACAAATATCATACAGATTAACCATGGTTAATCTGTATTAAAACCATGGTTTCTGCCCCCCCAAAAAAACATGGTCACTTAACTTTGGTTACTACAATATTACTATGGGAGTGGTGGTGGCGTAGTGGGCTAAAGCACATAACTGTTAATCAGAAGGTTGCTGGTTTGAACCCCACAGCCACCACCAAGCTTAAATACAGTCCAATTCATTTACTATATATATATATGTGTGTGTGTGTGTGTGTGTGTGTGTGTGTAATAACTCCAGTACACTAATTTAATAAGATAAGTTGCCCAATTGTGCTGATATTTCATCGAACATTATGCTTGTCTGTTTTCTACATACGGTTCTTGTGGAAATATTTTCATTGGTGGAGCAAAAGTAAATAGCTGGTTATATTGTGTCTGAAATGTAATTTACTCTATGTTAACTTATAACAGTTAACTATGTTTACTATCAGCAAGCTTGTGATATCGCTTAACTTGGGATGTCTTGACATGATCAGTACATTCAGATCCGATGCAATGAGTTGACAATGAAGCAAAACAATGAAATGAGTTTATTCAAATACATTTCAGAAAAGACCAGGTTTGACAGTGTCAATAACCCGCTCTCTTTCTAATTTTACCACAGAAAAATATTTTATGCCAAGAACAGCCTCACAAATGCTTTCCACAATAAGAAATGATATAGAAAAAAGTAAAGGATTTAGTTGAGCAACCATAAATAAAACCTGACATACATTCACGGCATCCCACATTCATACAAATAACCACCCGAATAAATTTGGGTATAATTATTTACATCAAATTCTAAACAGATACAGTCAGTTCATTCATTCATTTATCTTGACAGCAGAGGGCAGTGCACAAAAACAAAACAATGTTTTCTTCAGCGTACTGCAGACGTGTCTCAGAGCCCTGAGGTAGACTATGATTTGTTGTCTTCTTTGACATCAAAAACAACAAAATCACTAGTCTTCCACACTGCCGTGGACTTCAAACCTGAAAATAACCTAATTTGCATTAATAATAATAATTAAAAAAGCTATCAAATGATGCATTAATACATTAGAGATATCAGAGCTTGCAAATCTGTCAAAAGAGAAATGAATGCAGAGACTCTCCAGTCTTCATTTTGTTGGCACCGTATTTCTTTTAGTGCAAGTGTTGGTCTGCCCTCAATAGAAAGACTGACAGTCCCTATACAGAGTTTTAATTGATTAAACAACAATAATTTGGTCACTGTCAGCTCACATCACTAGCAAAGTGAAATTCTCAGTCTGAAGGTCACAGGCACGAGGGACACACTGTTAGTCCGTACTGACCTTCTCCTTGTACAAGGAGATAATTATTTTTTTTAACTACTACAATCTTTTCAAGAATCTCCATGTTAGCCTTCATAAAGCACATTTTGAGTATCTCTTCTTGTATCTCTCTTTGCAGCTTGCCAGCCACCTTTTCAGCTTTTTTTTTTTTTTTTGGAGTATATATCTCCAAAATATTAGATCTCATAAATGTCTTACAATAATAATAATTAAAAATAATAATAATAATATATATATATATATATATATATATATATATATATATATATATATATAAGATAGATAGACATATATATATAGATAGATAGATAGATAGATAGATACACACACACACACACAAACACACCAATAAGTGTACTTTAAAAAATATTTATAATATATAGTGCATATACTAAACATACTTTAAAGTGTATATTAAAATATATAGTAATATATTGGGTGGATGCAGATAAAGTGGGGCACTTAAGCTTAATTATCTATAATCATATGTATATTCTTCCATTACTAAAAATCAACATTAATTTCATCTAGTATGGGATGACATTGATGTAGCCATTTGAATGCTATTTTAAAAACAATGACAATGACAAAGTATTGGAAAGTGTCCAACCTGTATTCAGTATGTATCTATTTTTTTTATATCTCCTGATACAATTATGGCTTATCAGAATGATTTATAAGGACATAAATGTGTCACCTGAATTCCCGATGAAGTGGACTAATAGCAGGACATACACTTGTTTTTAAAATAAGTGGACGATTGCAGGAAAACTGTGTCCTTATTCTCCATTTGTTCTGCAAAACATATTCAAAATAAATAATACTTGGTGACCTAGGGTTGGATTCAAAAACAGAATCATTAAAATCATGCATGCAGCGGTTTTCTTCCCAGCTTTAGTCACCTCACAATAAAAACATCACGATAACTTAAAAAAAAAAATGTAAAAAAAATCACTTGGTACTCACCATGAACAGCCATCAAGTGTATCACAGGTTACAGTCGACAGGCTTGCCTTTGACGAAAAGAAAGTTAAAATAGAAGGAATGGAAAAATAAGGCTCACGCTGATAATTGGATTCTCTGCAGCACTTGAAAATAAAACACAGGGGCCGAATGACTGGAGTAGTGATACAAAACTCCAAGGCACTCTTGCAGAAAATTTGGGACAAAACTACAGGTTTGTATTGGACAGACTGTAGGACCTTTGGTCCTTAGGAAGTCTACGGTCTTATCTCTTCAAAACGGCTGATCCTGAAGGGCCTCTGGCACAAGCTCTGCGTCTCTGGTCAGTGGTGGATATTAATGGCTAGGTTTGCAGATATGGGTTATGTTTTTTACTCAAAGCTGACAGACAGACAACCCCCCACAGGTGCTATTCAAGGATATTGTGTAAAAATGACGTCATCAAAATTTTACTTAAAAACCTTTTCAGTGTAAAAGTCCCACCCCCTGTTTCCGGTCTATATAAGTCTCTGTCTTAAAGGCTACCGTGTTCTTTAAAGTTCTTCTCTGACTGTGCATTCACATCTTCTGTAAGTTTAATATGCATCATTTGTTTGTATTTTAGACTGTGCACTGTTTATTAATTATTATGCACTTTAGAGCATGCATTTGTTTTTCGACAGGACTCAATTTCAAGTTCTTTTTAGTGAAATATTGAGCAATGAAAGCGTAAATATGAATATGAAGACAAACAGGGCAGTGCTGGCAGTGCTTTGCCTTGGCAACAGTGAAGCGCTGGCCTTGGTGATAGTTGCTAGGCGATAGAGGAAATACAATGGCCTCCTTAGAAACCAAATGCCTTTTTTAGGCTAAAAGGAGCAGTGGCAAGCAAATTAAACTTGATGTACCGTACTAAACAGTGGTGTCTTCCAAATCATACCATTTTTTAATTTGTCAGATTTTAAAGCTGATCTTAGTGGTTTTAGTTGCACTGAGGTTGAGATTGTGCAATCAAATGATAATAATTGAGTCCCCTTTTTACTTACCCATCTAAATTAAATACATTTTCACTGATTGTATGCCTCCAAATGATTTACACCATGGTGAGCAATTAAATATTTTCTAATTTTTACCTGATTAAAAAGATAATGATAGAGGGGAGATCTGGGCTGGTTGTCACACTTTTATACTTCAGTGAATATTTTCAGGGTAGGTTTATTTTTTAAAGTCTATTTCTGTATAGCCACATGTCTTAAAGTATTATATAAATAAATACAAGCTTTTGAACTTTTCCACCATTATTAACCAGGAAAAAATATCCAGTTCATTTAACACATATTCACCTTTTGTGACAACTTCCCCCAGTAACATTTAAATCTATACCTCTGTTTAAATCTAGCCTATATGCTTTTCAGTTATATTAAATATGAAACATATTATGAGGCACAAAAGGATTCATAAACAACAAAAATGGAAAAGGTAACATACAAAAATATTGTAATTGATACGTTGTATAAATTATGACATTTATAACACATGTGCCAACCTGTTCTGACTTTTATGAGAAATGCCAATTCATTAGAACACATTTAAACCTTTCCTAAAAAAAATCTGCGTTCAAAATGTAGTTGTCACTTTTTATGTAATCTTGCCACCTCTTTTGTGCAGGTATTTTCCAACAATACAAGAGGTGGTGTAAAAGGTGCCAGCAGAAACGCAACTGCTTAAAGGGTATTATGCCCCTTTTCACAAGATGTAATTTTAATCTTTGGTGTCCCCAGAATGTGTCTGAATTTTCAGCTCAAAATACCCTACAGATAATTTATTATACTATGTTGAAAAGGGCAATTTTTGGGTGGGAATAAAAACAAGCTGTTTTTGTGTGTGTGTGTGTGTGTGTGTCTTTAAATGCAAATGAGCTGGTGCTCCCCACCCCGTATCCAGAATAGGGCGGAGTTTTGACATCTCTGCTTCGGATAACTAGACATCACAAGCAATATGACTGTCAGCGTAAATAGTGGCGTTCAGTCCTGTATGTTTGAACCGGAGTCAGACACTGATGAGGGAGAGACTCCGCCAGAAGTAACAATTTTGAGAAAGAACCAGGAAGTTTCCGAATGGTTATTTGATCATTTATTTAGTTGTTGTAGAGTTTTTCAGCAGTTTTGCAACGATGGATGGGCAACACACACACACACACATACACACACACAAATACTGTTACAACGTTCGCTATGTGCTATAAAATAAACAACACACACAATGTTCACTTATTAACAGCAGTGTCCATCAGCAGTCATGGGCAGCTGCGAACGGCTTGTTCTGAGACGGTGCTTATGATTAATGCTGATTAAAAAAAAGGACTGGATGGATTTTTATCATATAGGGTGGTTGTGTACACACACTACCAACATACATTTATGTTCAAACACCATGTAAAAGTGTATTTTGCATAATAGGTACCCTTTAGCCTATATGAGGCAATTATTATATTGCATTCTGTGTTTAGTGATAGATAATAAAACTTTAAACAAACAATAATAAAAAAAACACAAAAAAAAATATAGAGGAACATGTGACTCGCTTGGGCTGACAAAATTTAGACATGTGAATAAAGATTTCTGCTACAAACATTCTTTTTTACATGCAATATTCATTGAATTCAATTATTGAAGGTACAAATGCGTTTTTGAAATGTCAAATAATCCATTAAAAATCCTCTTGGATCAAAAATCTAAGGGGCACGTGCCCCCCTCAGTCTGAATGGGCATGACGTCTCTGAAACCAACATACAAAATCTCTGCCAAAGAAAACCAGAGAAGACCTTGACATCAAGTCATTACTGAGATATAGTGGGGTGTGTCCTTTTCTGCATATCGCTGCCCATTCGGAACGTTTCGCGGCCGAACCACTGGCCCGCTCGGTTCTTCCGATGGCCAGTCCGCCCCTGATCGGCCCCAAAGTGCGTCGGCCCACCGGAAAAATGCCCGGTATGCCAGATTACCAGTCCAGACCTGGCATTGGTTCTCGCTTGCTATAACCGAACATGACGTGTCACTTTTCCATTTTTCCTCAAGCAAAACTTCCGTATGCCTAAGAATACTTGGGATATACAATATGCTAGTCACATGGACTACTTTTATTTGGCATTTGTGATGTTGTTTTTTTAAAATCTTTTGTTGAGTTTGGAAGTCGTTGGTCACAATCAAGGAGTTAAAGAATGGTTAATAACGTTGTATTTTTAAAATGACAGTACGATTTGCTACGGGTGGGTGAAATATCAGTCACATTGTTACCAGATGTCTCAAGAAATGAACATGCAATAAGGCAAAGAAATGTGCGATGAAGCAGTTTCCATCAGATTCAAAGCAACAGGAAGTTGTATAATTCTGAAAAATGACTGTAATTAACCATTTAATTAAATTAATTTGGTTATTAACCAGTTACCAACATTTAAAATGTATGTTTTTACTCTGAAACAACTGAAAGGGACTTTGTTCCCATTTTCGGTTATGCTCAGCAACACATTTTTTCCGTTTTTGTTCCTTGAAACGTCTTCAGTCCCTGGTCAGAATGAAGTATCGTTGTATGGAAAAGATCTGCATGAAAAGTCTCCTTTTGTGTTCCTTACAAAAATAACCCCCATACAGGTTTGGAACAACATGAGGGTACGTAAACAATGATATAATTTCCTTTTTTTGGACGAAATATTCCTTTAAATTAACGCCTGGCAACCTAATTCAACGTACAAATGTATTTAGCGAAATCCACTACGCAGGCTAAAAGTAGATCATAAAGACCATTTGCTTCTGATCTTATTTTTCAACCAAAGTTATTCAATTTAACTTATGGGGTAAAGACATGCAATTTTCTAAGGCAAACGCTAAGCAATTAGAAGACCATTCTTTCATTAAGTTGAGGTCAGCCCATTAACGATGGCAAAAAAAGAAATGCATAACGCGAACACCCCAGAGTGTTTTAGACAGGTCTTCACAATGGGACCTGCAGCAAAATGTAAATTACACTAAATTGCTCTAATACACATCCAGTGGTCCTAAGAGGCACAGTGGGTCTTTTATGCCCATTACTGATGGATTCAGCAACAAAGTGGAGGTGAATTAGAGAACCGACTTGAAAACAGAGGAGAGTCAGCACTTGAACAAGAGGTAGGGTAGTGAAGGATTGTTCTTTTGTACTGATGGAGGAGGCAGGTGCACTTTGCGAGATGCCGAGAAAGACAACGTCTGGCTCGCTAGGAAGCACTATTTCCAAGATTAAAAAGGACAATTAAAGAGGGGCTCCTCTCCCCCCTCTTTCCACATTTCCTTCTCAATTAGGAAATTAAAATTATGAGTAAAATTATGATTATGCTATACTTAATTATTTGATCAAATTTGTCCTTGCCCTTACAACAATGTGAAATTAACTATCATTTACAGAAAAGCACCATTTTGATACCATGGCTTTGGGACACTACCATGATGACAATGCCATAGTATTTTTTACATGACCCTGGAGTGTCATGCAAATATTATGAATATGGTAATCACACAGTACTATGATGTATATCATAGGAAATCATACAAGTTGGCTCCTACACAAATGTATGACTTTAACTCCTATAGTCAAAAATAAACTAACAAATTAACAATGTATTATGATTTTAACCCTAATTTAACCCCTAACTTGAACCTAAACCTAACCATAAAGTCTACCCCCTTTCCCAAACCCTAGACTAAGCATGATTTTATTGGGGAAATGTGTGCATTAGAAGACCATGGTATTAAGTACCATCTGGTACCATCAGTGTACCATGGTACTGTCACAGTACTTTTGTGAAGCAATATTTCTGGACTGTGATGCCGCAGAAATAGAAAAGCAAGCAACCAACGAATGTCCAATTGCTCATAGATCATTGGGATCACACGAGGCTTGATAAAACAAAAACTCATATTAACACGGAAGAGATAGCTTTTATTGCTGCTTGCATTGTGCAATTAGGACACGGTGTAACAAGTAAATCTTACAGTATATGCTACGATTCTTAAACTTAAAGGGATAGCTCACCTAAAAATGAAAATTCTCTCATCATTTATTCACCATTTATTCCATATCTTTGAGAAACAAATCAATATTTGAGTCCGTTTTTACTATAAAAATACCCTCCCTGCCCACTAGGTGGCAATATGCACAAAGAATGCAAATCACCAAAAACAAAAGAAGAAGAATGTGGTAGTGAAAGTGAACATGGAGATTTATGGTAAAAAAACGGACTTAAATATTGATGTGTTTCTCACCCACACTTGCAATAATGTATGTAACACATGCATGTAACCACTGGAGTGGTATGGATTACTTTTATGTTGCCTTTATATGCTTTATTGAGCTTCAAAGTTCTTCCCACCATTCACTTCCATTGTATGGACCTACAGAGCTGAAATACTCTTCTACAAATCTTCTGTTGTGTTCAGCAGAAAAATAATTCATACACATCTAGGATGAGGGTGAGTTTGATGAGAGAATTAACATTCTTGGGTGAACTATCCCTTTGATTTTGCATTAACCCTTTAAGGTCAAGGTCCACCGGCATGCTAAATCCCTGCTGAAAAACAGCTGAACCAATATGCAATTCCCATGCTGGTCTTAAAAGGTTTATGCTGGTTTGATGCTGGTCTAGAAGGTGGACCAGCATAGCCATGTTGTTCACCAGCAAATCTTAGCTTGAAAAGCCGGTTAACCACAATGGTTTTTGGTTAACTAAGGAAGTTGTGCTGATTAAGCTACTCAATAAAAGCCTTGTTGGAGCACCAGCACACCAACATTCTCTGTTGATGACCAGCATTCAAAATGCAACATGGTGACCAACTCTGCTTTTCATTTTTTAGCAGGGAAGTTACTGTGTTTGTAGGCCATACTCACATTTAATAGGGGAACATATGCTGGATGCTTCTCCATTATTGCTTTCCAAGTACCTGCTGCTCCAATACAGCTAATTCATTTTCATTCTTCCCAGCAGCTAGCTGCTTTGAACGCCACAGAAGGCCCAGACCAGAAGTGTTCCACTCTGTTAGGGCTCTTAATGTAAATTCCATTTCAGTGGCTATTATCCCTGCTTATTTTCCAGAGCTTTCTGTTAGTGCTATATGCATCTGCCGCTGTACCCATACAAGCAGCCCTCGTCACACTCACCAACCCCCGGGGAGCCCTGCAAACTGCTTATTCAACAATTGTTCGCCATAAAGATGCGTAATGACATTTTAGAAGCAAAAAGGCCTGTGTGGTTTTTAATTCATATTTAATGGTCGTCAGGCTAAATAGGTTCACTATCCTAAATGAGGACTGCCTCTCTCAGTCTCTCTCTCTCACTTAGGGCTGATGCTATAAAATATAAAATTTTCTTTGTACTCCATTTCTGAGATCATTATATATATATATATATATATATATATATACAGTGGTATCCAAAAGTCTAAGACCAATAGTGAAAATGCATCTCTATTCTAATTATATACAAAAATCATTACATATTATCATATTAGTTTTAAAGCTTTTGTAACTTTTTCAGTGTTAAAATGCTTTCTATCCCAGCTTAATATGCAGAGACAGCCACGGGACTATCGGTTTCTTTGATCAGCGACAGAAGGGGGCGTATTCAGTATTCATGGCTCTAGTGGTGGAGAAATTACATACTTTAGTATTTGGTATATCCCCCTTTTGCTGTCATGACAACATGCACTCGGGGTTACATTTGATGACCATATTTTCCAGAATATAAATTGCATTTTATTTATTTTTTTGTCATCTAAAAGGTTCTGCAACTTAATCCAAAGCAACTTGTTAATATAATGTATAAGTATTTGAGTTCAGGCAGTCAAACATACTGCCAAAACACATATGCTTACACCAGAATCAGAAATGAAGGGGGCTTGGGGCAAATATTCAACAAAAAATTTAAAAACTTGCCTCCAAAATTTAAAATTTGTGGCAAAAAAATGAATTCTTAAGTTTTTTTTTGTTTTTTTTAATTTGTAACAGTTGATAGTTTTTTGTATTATATTATAGCCCCAGTTATATATAATATGGCATAACATAAGCTGATGTTATTTTAATTCTTAGGGTAGGAGGTAAAAAATTCTCAATTTTGAGAATTGATTACATTTAAGTTTTCGTCATAAATGGATGAGTCCGTTTGTTTTAAATGGTTAAAAAAATGCCCTTGAAAATCAAATCCAGAGGGCAAATATTGCCCCTAAATGTTAAAGTGTTAAATGTTTTTCTCAAACAGATGGAAGCATCAGTAATAGAGGTACGTAGCATTTTTAAGGAGCCTATTCGGAGTATTTTGCCTATACAATATATTTTATGCATCCAGTTTAAATATTGTCCACCATAACATTATTGTGTTAACAAGCACTAACGGTACACTGAGACCACGGAACTAACGGAAATCCTCACATGCCCACAAAATGATATTTCATCACACCTCTTGTAAAAATATTCAGTTAGTGAATGGGACAATTAGCGCATAGCAAATATGGTTGTTTGGAAATTTTGGCAATATCCTTGATTATTAACTTTTAAGTTGCTGTAAGTGATTTTAGCCATCCTAGAATTTCCACTAGCAGAGCCGCTTGATAAATGAATCACCTCTTTCCATTTTTTTCTGCCTTTATTCATTTGTAATAGTATAATGTTACAATCTGTGGAATAATCTAAAATTATAACCCATTCTGATGACTGTAAAATACCTGTAGATCTAAAAGGAAATACAGTGGCTAGAAAAAGATTGTGAACCCTTTGGAATGACCTGCATTTTTGTAAAAATGTGTCTTAAAATCTGGTTTAATATTCATCAAAGTTGCAATAATGAACAAACACAATCTGTTTTAGCTAATAACACACAGATTATTGTATTGTTCTTGTACATACTGAATACGTCCTTCAAACATTCACAGTGTAGGTTGGAACAAGTATGCAAACCCCTTGTCACAGTCTTGGTTAGTTCGTCAGTTTGTTCTGTATGTTTTGGTTGTCTTGTCCTCATGTGTGTCAGGTGCTGCCGGCATACAGAACACAGATCTTTCCATGGGAATACCGAATGCTACCATTCAGCGTGCTGAAAGCGCCTCTCCCTCGTTATCTGTCTCCTTATTTAAACCTCTCTTTGTTCCATGTTCTTTGCTAGATTGTTGAAGTGTGTTTGCTACACACCTTGCTCTCTCTGCCTCAGCTCAGCCCTGTCTTGTGTTATCTGTGTTGGCCAGTCTCTGCCTATGTGATTGGATCTCGAGCCATCCAGCCTGCATCCTCGCTTGCCATCATTTCCCCCTGACTCTTCGCCTGAGGATTCCTCATGGATCTGCTCTCTACACTGACACGACGCACACGCGCCTACAAACACACGCTTTGCCTGAGGATTCCTCATGGATCTGTTCTTCACACTGCCATGATGCACACATCTTCGAACACACTCATCATCTCCCCACTGCAGTCGGTGCCGGGTTCCTTACTGCTAGCCAGCCTTGCTGTGTTTTTGAGTTTGGCTTTAATAAATTCTGAGAACAGTTCCTCTGTGTTTGGATCTCTTTTTTTGTGCCCCTGAAACACCTAGGCTAATGCATCTACAAAAGCTAATTAGAGTCAGGAGTTGGCAAACCTGGCATCCAATTAATGAAACAAGATTGGAGGTGTGGGTTAGAGCTACTGTGACGTACAAATAGTACTCAAACATTTTGAGTTTGCTACTCACAAGCCGTATCTGCTGACGTGGACCATGCCTCACAAAAAAGAGATCTTAGAAGAACTACGAACAAGAACAGTTGCATTGCATAAAGCTGGAAAGGGTTACAAAGTTATCTCAAAGAACTTAGATATTCATATGTCCACAGTTAGATAAACTGTCTATTAATGGAGACAATTTAGTACTGTGCTCCTCTCCCTAGAAATGTGAGAAGATGCCCCGTCCAGCCAAGATGAATCAAAGAGCACACTACAGAATGCTCAATGAGGTAAAAAATAACCCTAGATTGACAGCTAAAGACTTGAAGGAATCTTTAAAACTGATTAACATCTCTGTTAATGTCTACTATACAGAAAACAGACATGGTGTCCATGGCAGGACACCAAGAAGGAATGGACTTGATCTCATCCACCAGGAATGGATCTGAAAAGTGAAAAGTGGGCGGTACATATCTAGAATGGAGCCAGGTGGGAGGGGTCAACTGTTTGGCAGAACATTCTGAAGACAAACATTTTGTTTATTTGGAACAACATGCACTATCATCTATATGCCTGGGCGTTTGCAAAGTAAATAGGGTACATTTGGTATTATGTTGACTTGAAAACAACAGATTAACATGGAATTGGATTTTTCAAGCAAAGGATATTAAATTCAGTCCCTGACTAGAAAGAATGAACGCAATTAGGGAGGCACAGAGATTTTCAAACAAAATACGATCATCGCCAAACACTGATGCCTCCTCATGTATTTTGGTTCTCTCTCTCTCTCTCTCTCTCTCTACAGACAGGGCTTAGGCGCTGAAATGTAAATAAATCTATCAGGGCAAGGAGCTCCAATATCAAGTTACCACTCCTTACAATCAAGAGCCTTTCATGCCACCCATGAGGGCCATTCTTGTAATGCTAGCACACAAGAGAGGTCCACAAATCATCTCTCCCCCTCTCTCACACACACACACACACACACACACACACACACACACACACATTTTTATTATTATTTCTCTATAAATTCTCTTTTAATATCTCCTTGCTCTCCAAATAGAACGCTGCAAAAATTTCAATTGGTTAATAAAAATGTTCTTAATTAGTGTTTATTTAAGTACACATATCTAAACATACTAAAAACAAGATTGTTGTATTTGTATTGATATTTTTATTTTGTACAGCAAAAACATCTGGAATTACGCTTATTTTTCTTACCCCATTGGAAAACAGTTTTTAATTATTTGAAGCGTAAACCTCAGTTAAGTTTGAAAAAAATAGATTTTTTTTTAATTAATTAATAACACAATAAAAAAACACAATTTTTCTTCTTTGGGGCCTGGGTAGCTCAGCAAGTAAAGATGCTGACTACCAACCCCGGAGTTGCGAGTTCAAATCCAGGACGTGCTGAGTGACTCCAGCCAGGTCTCATAAGCAACCAAACTGGCCCGGTTGCTAGGGAGGGTAGAGTCACATGGGGCAACCTCCTCGTGGTCGCTATAATGTGGTTCGCTTTAGGTGGGGCACGTGGTGAAGTTGTGCGTGGATGGCGTGGAAAATAGCGTGAAGCCTCAACACGTGCACTCAATGGCAACTGAGATTCGTCCTCCGCCACCTGGATTGAGGTGAGTCACTATGACACCAAGAGGACTTAGAGCGCATTGGAAATTGGGCATTCCAAATTGGGGAGAGAAAAAAAAAATTTGCTTCTCAGATCATTTTGTCTTGTTTAAAAGATTTGTAAGTATGGTCACTGCAAGACAAGAGAATAATCTTTTGACATATTGTTTTTTTGTTTGTTTGTGAATAACACATGTAGATAAAGCAGCACATTGTCCAAGAGAAGTGGGTTTGTCTGGTTGGCCTGTGATTGATATCTGCTAGAATCTGGTTTGGGCTCATGTAGCCACTACACAAACATGTTGAGAGTACATCTGAGTGATGAGACAATCTCGAGCCATGATCAATGTCAGGCTCGGCCGTTATCGATCTGTCCCTGTTGGCACAGCCATGCTCTGACCAGGAAACGAAAAACATCTTACAAGGGTCAGTGGTGTCAGTAGAGGTCAGTAGCTACTTGTACACACAGAGAAAACATCTGTAGCATTTTACAGAACAACATCAGCTAAAGGGCAGGTTCACCCTTTAATTAAAATTCTTTAATCATTTACTCACCATCATGACTTACTTTCTTCTGTGGGACACAAAAGGAGATGTTAGGGCGAATGTCTGTAACAGTCTGGGCTGGACAGTCCCTTCTGTCTGTCTGTCTTGTCATGTGTTTGTATGTGTCTGTGTTTCCCTCTCTCTCCCTCTTGTGTTCAGGACGACTCTGTTGCCAGGATGACTAATTGTTTCTCCACCCAGCTCGTCACCACGGCACCTGCCTCCATTTACCAGCTCCTATTATACTCTCCATTGTTGTTCTGTTTTTGTTGGATTGTTTTGCTACTTTGTTAGCTTGCTAGTCTGTTTCCAGTCCCTAGTGTTTTTGCTCAGTCTAGTTTCTTTTTTTTTGCTTTCAGTTGTAATTTCATCTCTCTCATGAGAGTTTTATTTTGTATTTTATTTGTTGATTTAATAAAAGCCCCTCTCTGCATTTGAGTCGTCCCTTACTAACCTTTGACAGAACAATCCAACTAATTCTGGACCCAGCAAAGACAAAATGGGCATCTTCCTTTTCCATCTCCCTTCACTGACTTTTCAGTTCGTCAGCACATGATTCAGCTTGTCCACCTTTGCAATGTCTGTCAGAGGGGAACTGATGTGAGGGAATTTGCATGTGGGTTTCTGATTGCCGAGGACGAGCTGGACTATGATGAGACAGATGATAAAGAGGTTTATAATATGTACCTCGATTAACCTCTCAGTCAGAGGGAGATGGAGAAGCTGAGGCATTTAGGCTTTTGGGACTTTGTTGACCATCTTAATGAGTGCAGGGAGTCTGCACTCCCATCCCATGAAGGATTTCCCCAGGTAAATCATACCAACGTTCCACCCTCAACTAGCCCAATCCCCAGTCCTACTATGGCCCGTAAACGGAGGAGGATGAGGAACGGGTCAGCTGCAGCCCCAATGCTCAAGGACGCAGCTGACTGCCAGGAGGTGGAGGAGGCCGCTGTTGACCGCCAGGATGCGACGACCATTCCCGCTGCAGTTATTCAACCATCCAGAGGAGGAGAAGAAAGAAGATTAAGGCGGACATTCCCTATAGATGATAGCACTCCCGGCCATGGAGGCCGTTTCCCATTCCCTGCCAGTGCTCCCAATCACGGCGGTCACCGCACATCCTATCCAGTTCGCCTTGGTCATAAAGCCTGTCCAGTTTCCTGTGGCCGTCGACGAGCCTGTCCAGTTTCCTGTGGCCATCGACGAGCCTAGCCGAGTTTTTCGTACCCTGACATTGACCGCATTCTGCTGAAATACTGAGAAGTGGCATCTCCCATCAGACATTTTTTGCATCAATTCAAATGTTTTTACCTTTTACTGTGGCACAACAGCCTCAGAAACACGGTTCTGGCCCCAGAAAAATCAGGAAATAATCGCATTTACATAATCAATGATGAGCAAGATTCAGAGGTTTGCATTTTCCCTCTAAGAATACATTTTTACTCCACTGACCATTAGGCTTAGGTTTGGGGCGTATGATTAGTAAAATAAGCATTCCTGTTGACAATATGTCATCATCTACAACTAAGAACAACTTGCATTTTGGCACCACTCTGTGGACATTTATCCACAGAAAAACTGAGCTACACATGCCCTTGTGTTCAGCAACACTTCGGCCACTAGAGGCAGTGCTTTGAATTGTGGTAAGCACAGATTGATTTCAGCAGAAAAACTTTCGACCTACTGTTGCTGAATTCATTGTGAGATCAGTCTGAAATAGTCCTATTTGGTTCTTGTAGATTTTCTCCCTTCCAGTCGTTTCCAATTAACTAACAGTTAGTCACAAGTCTTGGAGAGTGACGTTAAAAGCTGACAACTATTAATTCACATACAAATTGTCGATGACACTTCCATGTCTTTTAGCAGGACTGCAAGAGCTCTCAAAGACAATTTAAATGCATTTAGATCACATCAAAAACTCTTTCATGAAATGGTAGATGACTCATTATCAACTCAGTGAGTCACCTTATGAAAAACCACATTTTTAGATGTTTTTATTTCCAGGCACAAAATACTGCATTAAAGAGGGAGTCTGAAAATTTGATCCAAGAACTGAACAAGCATGGGCTGCTTTTAAGAATGAACCAGTGTCCCATGGCTGCTAACATCTGCATTTTATTCCAAGAGGAGAGAACATGCAGTGTTAGTGATCGAGAGCTCTTCTTCAGACTTTAGAAACTTTACTGTCCATAATGTGGAAATTTGCCTTTGACTTTCGTGAACAGTCAAAAAAAGGCCACAACCTCACAACATTTCTCTGTGATATTCTGTTGACACAGTGTTACACTGAATGGCTTGTTGGCCAGAATAATCTACAATGTGGAATAGATATTATACCAACAGTGATATTCTCGCTTAGTGAGACTATTTTGACTAACTTTTGACCAGTCTTCCCTTAGTATGCAATGGAGCAAAAATCAATAATGTTTACGATAACAATAGAAAACGTAACACTCCACTGTTGTATTTTGGAATAGCTTCTATTCATTGCAAAATCACTGTGAACTTATGAATAAATCATTATGCATAAGATTATAATGCATCAAGCCATATTGCCCACAGACTTTTAACCCTTGGTAGGTTATAGATTAATCAAAGAAAAAGCCCTCGCTCAGATATTCGGTTAATGTTTGGACTCAAACGCTAAACCAACAAATGGATTGGTCTCTGAAAAACACTTGGAAGATGAGAAGGTTTTTTTAATGCCATTAGTCCATCACCAAAACATTATGTTTACTATTGTACACAGGACAATATATAAGGCTTTAAATTATAATAATAGTAATGGAGTCATTCTTACTATGCAGTTCATTTTCATACCCCCATCTTGTATGTCTTAACCCTTCTGTTTTGGAGAAAATTCCAAACAACCATTTAGTTTGGGTCAAAAAAGTCCCAATAGCATACAGTCGATATACATCAAAACTGCCTTTTAATTATAAACATGAACAATGACATAGGCTTGTTTTTCCCCAATAAACACAACCTTCTGTAGTAGCATTTCATCTGGAAAGAGCACCACCTATATTTCAAAGGTGGTACTATTCTTTTACAGTAGATATACAGCAAACCCTTAATTTTGATATAAAAAAGCCTATAATTTGAATACTTAAACATTTATCTATTTGAAACAAATATAGAATCCCAGTTTCTATTCAAATTGACTAAATGTCCACTCAGAAGACTACAATTAATGAAAAATCCCATAGATTTCTATTGAATAGTTCCCAACACATATCTAGCAACCACCTAGCAAAACCCTAGTAAACGCCTGTAACGCGGGGTCAGGATGGGCAAGGAGGAGGCGAGAACCGGCTTGTCAATATAAATAATATTTTAATAAAGAACTTAAAACAAAAGCACAAACAAACACACAACGGACATGTCCGTGATTGAGCTCTCTCTCTCGAACCATCGTCGTCACCGGCCGCCTTTATCCCTCGCGCGCCCCATCAGGCCGATTGGGGACCAGGCATGCAACATTCCAGCCCGGCCCTGCCCCCCTCCACTCCACACCACCCAAAACACAGTGATATTACTTAGGTGCGTCCCAAACCGCAAACTTCTGCACCATTTTGTTGTGTAAGTAGTGTGAGTAATATGTTAAAACTGAAAATGCAGCAAAAATAAGTGTACTAGGAGTAGCCGGATGACGCACTTTTGTAACTGTCAAAACGGAGTGTATATAATGTTGAACACTTCATGCACTCAGCGCTTGCGGCTTGCCGTACATAGCGGAAGGGGCGGAGTTACCCGGTTTGACAAAACAATTGTAAATAATTCAAAATATAACTTCAGTGGATACAGCACTGAATGTCTTACCATCACCACCAGCTGGGTTAATATGTACAATGTTTAAGATAAAAGTGTTGAACTGAGGTTGGCTAACGTGCTAAAGCTAGCTGCAACACATCACGTGAACTTGAAACATCACCACCTAGTCCTGGGTCTTCCCCGAGGGCTCCTCTCAGCTGGACGTGCCTGAAACACCTCCCTAGGGAGGCGCCCAGGGGGCATCCTTACCAGATTCCCAAACCACCTCAACGCAAAGGAGCAGCGGCTCTACTCCGAGCTCCTCACGGATGACTGAGCTCCTCACCCTATCTCTAAGGGAGAAGCTCACCACCCTTCTGAGGAAGCCCATTTCGGCCGCTTGTACTCGCGACCTAGTTCTTTCGGTCATGACCCAGCCTTCATGACCATAGGTGAGGTTAGGAACAAAAATTGACCGGCAGATCGAGAGCTTTGCCTTCCGGCTCAGCTCTCTTTTCGTGACAACGGTGCGATAGAGCGAGTGCAATACCGCCCCCGCTGCCCCTATTCTCCGGCCAACCTCCCGCTCCATTGACCCCTCACTCGTGAACAAGACCCCGAGGTACTTGAACTCCTTCACTTGGGGCAATACCTCCTTCCCTACCCGGAGTACGCACTCCATCGGTTTCCTGCTGAGAACCATGGCCTCAGATTTAGAGGTGCTAATCCTCATCCCAGCCGCCAAGAGATCCAGTGAGAGATGAAGGTCACGGACCGATGATGACATGAAGACTACATCATCTGCAAAAAGCAGCGATGAGATCCCCAGCCCACCGAACCACACACGTTCCCCACCCTGACTACGCCTCGATATCCTGTCCATGAATATCACAAACAGGATTGGTGACAATGCGCAGCCCTGGCGGAGACCAACCCCCACATGGAACAAACTCGATTTTGTGCCGAGGACCCGGACACAGCTCTCGCTTTGGACGTACAGGGATTGGATTGCCCTAAGAAGGGACCCCCTCACCCCGTACTCCCGCAGCACCTCCCACAGTCTCTCCCGGGGGACCCGGTCATACGCCTTCTCCAGATCCACAAAACACATGTAGACTGGAACATTCCAGAAATCAGCATATAGAGATATTTTATAGAATTCCTTCCTTAAATTACAACACAAACATATTCACTCCAATGTTAAAGTTCAAAAGATACTACATAACAGGTATGATCCAGAAATTTCACATAGTATTTTGGTGTTTCTGTGTAGTAGAGAACAGGAGCTGTAAAACTTTCTGAAAAATAATGTTGCAGAAGAAAATTCTATTCGAGCGGTTTATTGAAGCAGAAATGGCAAAATTAAAAGACTTGTTTGTTATTTGCAGTTTCTTTAAGGATCACATACGTAGGATATTTCATATCTTCTTGTGAAAAGCAATTGACCATGGACCTTCTAAAGTTTCATTCAGATTCATGAAACAGCCTTGTTCAGAACCTTGGTCTTTTTAGGACTCTTTCAATAAAAAAATATAAATAAAAAAATATTTTTGTTTTGAGGTCAGTCATGTAATCAGGCTATTTTGTTATGATGCATTCTAATAAATCAATGGATCCGGACCAAACCCAACAAAAAGGATGAGTCCATATATAGAGAATAATTTTTTATTTAATTGCTTGGCTCGGATTTTTTATACCTCTTTTATAATTTTTTTAAAAGGAAGCAGTGTGGACGATAATAGTGCCTATTGAAACTAAAAAGGCACATAATGAAATCATTATGCTTTAATTTCAGTTAAGAGGTACAGTGGAAATTAGATCGTAGGAGTGAGCTAATAAATGAAAGAGAAGACAGGGAAGGCAACCTACAGGAAAGTAAAATCACAAATGGGATCTCTTTAATATCACAATTGTTTCTCAGACACCCATGAGATTTAATGGAAAGCAAATTGAGTATTTTTGCATTCTTCTGCTTCTTAGTTTGTTCTTCTTTAGAAAAATAACTTAGTAATCTCACGTTTGTCCTCACAACAATGTCATAAACTGCTCAGACTTGCCAAGAGACCAAAATACAGCGATTTGAGCCACTGAGCAATAACATTTGCTTCTGAAAAGGGAGTTACAGCTGGAGAGAGCAACAGTAAGAGAACTAGAATTGAAGCAAGAGGGTATGCTGTACGTTCATTAGTCTTTGGCAAACTGCTCCTCTCAACAGCTCCTCGTGTTTCGGCTCATCTGCATGAAGACGGGCTTCTCGTGTCCCTAATGAGAGAGCCTAGATACAGTTACATTACCAAAACCCCCAGCAGCATGATCCAATCGATGCCAGGTTTACCCCAGCGGGTCTCACTAACACTGCTGCTCTGAAAACTATGATTTGGGTGTTGATGGAATTTTGTTCCTGGAGATGATGTGAGGGGAAGATGAGGCAGATGCTGCGGTGCACCGGAGATGGCCACACCCTATACACTGCTCAAATACAGTTTATCCATTTAAGGAGGGGTTTGATCAGCACGAAAGCAATCTCATTATCTGTTGTTTTGTTTGCATGATCAAAAAACATTCATCTAATTCTAACATCTAGTACTGGTCCGTTACTTGCTTTTTTTTTTTTACCATGCACTCTCAAAAATAAAGGTTCCAGTTACAACTAAAAAGGGTTTTACAGCGAAGGCAAGCATCACTACTACTATTGACCCTTCACTAAGCCCCACCTTAAAAGTGTTTCTGACCAATCCTGTCTTAGCAACTGTTGCCGGCCGCCATTTCTCTGACACGCATTTGCTATTTTCCAATGAGATTCTATGGGAGTGAGTGTTTGTGAGTAGATTAAGCTGGATTTGACCATGATCCAATTTTTTTTTTTAAAAGCATTGTTGTCGGGTCACTTGCAATAGTGACACGAGGTACCCAGCGAGGGGTACACCCAGTGTTTTATCATACTTTTTATAAAAATCTTTAAATAAATCTTGAGAAGAGCATGCTATGGATTAAACTGTCAGTCCTCATTCCCAAATGGAAAGCAAGGACACCTACATTTGCTCAAAGCTAATACCTTAAAATTATTTAATTTACGTATTGATTCAGGTCTAAAGGTATAGTAATTAAAAGCATTCTCAGAAGCATAGTGAATGTGTTAGGTGACATTATGAGCAGATCTGTTCACTTACGCTAATGCTATCTATAGTGTAATCACCATTAAATTACATTTATCTCTTTTTTCATGTGACTGTGATGATGATCGCCTCAATTCTGATTCACAGTCTGCAAAGTTTTCAATCAAATTACTGTGTAATTTAACAATTTATTTTACAAAAAACATCAGATAAATATGTTTTACAATGTCACTCTTCATTCCAGCCCATGTATGAATGTTATTCAATTTCTGTTAAGCAGAAGGTTGTCGGTTCGATCCCCACAGCCACCACCAGTGTGTCCTTGAGCAAGGCACTTAACCCCAGATTCTGGGGTTGCTGTGGCTCAGGTGGTAGAGCGGGTTGGCTGCCAATTGCAGGGATGGTGGTTCGATTCCCTGCCCACACGACTCCACATGCCGAAGTGTCCTTGGGCAAAACACTGAACCCCAAGTTGCTCCCAATGGCAGGCTAGCGCCTTGCATGGTAGCTCTGTTGCCATTGGGGTGTGAATGTGAGTGTGGATGGGTGATTGGGACACAGTGTAAAGCGCTTTGGTAACCTCTAAGGTTAAAAAAAAAAGCGCTATATAAGTTGCAGACCATTTACCAGGTTGCTCCGGGGGGCATTGTCCCTGTAATAAGAGCTCTGTAAGTCGCTTTGGATAAAAAGCATCGGCCAAATGCATAAATGTAAATGTTATGAGAATATTTTGCCAAAAATCATGCCGTTCACAGCAATCTCCCATTCATTCCTATGGGGAGATTTGCAGAGCTTGTCAGAGTTAGCAACCATAACCAAGGGGGTCATGAAAACACCTATTTGAAAAACAGTTGGTTCATATATCAATACACTTTGTAAAAACTCTTTGAATTCAAAGGAACAATCCATAAATAATGATAAACTCAGAATGTAGAAGGTTTGGCACTCCTAAGAATGTAATATATAATTTATAAACATTCTCGTTCTCATATTGAGGAAAAATTAGATGTGACAGTTGTGAAAGCTGCACTTACCTATACATGATGAGGTGAAAACATTTAAAATGTTTTGAAACAACCAAACTTTGACTTCTTGAGACATTAGAATTATATAAATTAAGGCTGCATGATTGATTGAGTTAAGATTGAAATCACAATATGGTCTTGTGTGATTACTAATGCTTAAACAGACTGTAATTAGCGCTTCAGGCTGCATTGTGTGAGCAAGCGGCACCCTCTAGCGTTTCCATTATCCATTATGCCACAACAGAACTTAAACTTAAACAGAACTTTTTCCTTTGATAACTTTTTGTTTTTTCATGATGTGGTGACGGTACAAACATGTAAAATGTGAGTTTTGTTGTTTGAACCACAAAAACAAGTGTAAAAATGTTTTAGAAGTACAAAACAACCTTTTCCCCCACATAAATCATCTATTTATCTTTATTGTGGCACTCTTTAAAATTTTGACCTGCCATGTGATCGACAGATCCAATTCATGTTCAGTGGAAATAATTTATTGTTAGAACAGAGAAAAAGCTTTTTAATCTCTTTGTACATAATAATTCCTGAGCAAAACAGTGATCTGATGACAAATAAGGTAAATGGCAAAATATCGTTATCGGTCAATAGTATTTTGTTAAAATCGGTATCGGTCAAAAATGTCATATCGGTGCATCCCTAGTATGTATATATTGCAAAGTACGTAATTTTTCTTTATACAGTACATGGAATTCCTGGATGACTTACATTTGCCAAAATGTGCAGTATACAACCACACACTGCTTGGAATACAATAAATGTTCAAAACGGCATACTACTAAACTATTTCTGCAGTATATAGTGTTTATACAGTACTATGCATAGTGTGTTAAATTTCAGGTATGCATAGAATAGCTGGATAACCTACTCCATGTGCTAAAATGTGCAGTATTCAAAATAACATACTGCACTGGATCCTGTATCCCACAATGCAATATGCTTAACTTGACCTTTTCCAGTGTGATTACTATTTTAGAATTCTTAAAAAGAAGAGTTTTTAAAATGGACCACCTAAAATTAGGACATTTCACACAAATTTAGGACATTTATTTATTATTTATTTCCAAGACGATAACTAGTCAAGTTAAATATGCAACATAAACGCTGAGTCTGAATATCCATACTTCCCTGCTATTTAGTAAGCCAAAAACTGTATGCCAATGGAGTAGTTTGTCTGAACACACAGTATTCATGAAGCAGTAAGTGAGAAATACCAAGATGACATACTATTTCCATCAAGATTTTGAAGAGCTGGACTGACACTTAACAATCCCATAATCCCTCACATTCAAAACACTGGATTTAAAGGAACGGCTGTGAACCGCAAGTCAGATGGCTCTTCTCAACTGTAAGTGCTATATATACCAAAACAATTGTTCCTTGTGCTTAAATTGTGCCTGTTTAACAAAACCGCAGATAGTTATCGAGGTTGTTCTTCTCGATTCATATATCCAGTCACAAGACGATGCCAATGTCCCCGGATGAAATCTATTCATACTACTTCCATGCATACCTAAAAGAACATACTGTTTTGCCAGCAGATAAGTGCGTCCTTCCTGAAATACAGTACATACTGTGGTACACAGTTTTGGACGCAGCAAATGAGTTATACATATTCTTTTGAGAAACAAGCAGGCAGAATGCAGTATATACTGTATATACAGTCTCTGAGTGAAGGCCGGGTGTTTCCTATTTATTTGTAAGCTGCAGCATTAGCAGAAGTTCTGCTGTGTGGGAGTTGTGAATTTGGCCTTTAATTAAATTATTCTCTGCTGTGATTGACAGACTTCCTCAACATATCCTGTTTAAACTCTCATTACAAGAGCCTTCCTACGCCTTACTATCATGGACTGGGAGGGTGCACAGAAAAAAAATGACAGCAATATTTTTTAAAGAAAATCAATTTCTATATAGTTTCATATCAGAATTCTGTCCTGTCTGGATATCTTAATAAATCCCCCAAAATTGTGTCATCATTTACTCACCCTCATGCCATTCCAATCCAAAAAGGTTTGCTGTTAAATAGATTTGTTCTTACCAAAATTCAAAACACTGCCTCCGGTGGCTGAAACTAAAAGTGTTGTTTAACCTATAGGCCTGTGTGAGCTCCAGTTTTCGGGAGAAATTTCCACAGAGTGGTGCAAAAAACGAGTTGTATTTTTATTGTAAATTATGTAATGACATCAACAACCCAAATCGCAGTAAAATGTGTAAAATGTTTATTTTAGAATAAAAATGCTATTTCCAAATTACATTCATCATTGTTTATGTGCAAGCAATTACTTAATAGTTCTCATGGGGCAAAAACCCATGTCTGAGAGGTTGCTTGCGCAATCAGTAGCGCTAGAGAAATAATATCATGCTTGAATTGATGAAAAAAATGTCTGACAGGGGATTGTGCTTGTTGATTTCAACGTACATGAACTTTCAAAAGTAACATGTCACGTTCCAGTGTGATCATGTTAATGAGTCGTATGGTCTACTTTTAGTAGTATGGAACGACATAAGGGTAAGTAAATACTGACAGATAACTGTGAGGTGTGCATGTTTCAGTGGCGAGAGCTGTTTTTAAAGCACATAGAGGGAGTATTAACAGCCAGCTTCTACTCATGCTGATGGTTTTAGCTCTTTCTAAAAAAGCGAGAATGGCACTGAATGATATCAATGGATTATGGAAGCACAGAGGTACACAGCTAGATGTTAAGAGGTAAACAACTGCGGCAATGATAGAGTCTGGAATCTACGAAATGGACTTAAAAGCCTCTTCACAAGCTGAGCTTTTAAAGAGCAAGAGAGATCCGTTCAAACTCTGGAGATGCCATTTTAGGGCCGCAGGATAGAACACCACCATAGATGGATTTTTCTCTTGCTCACTCATAATCTCCAGCCACATGTAAGAAGAGGGAAAGAGGGGAGGAAAAAGGGTCTACTCGGGGTCTGCCAGTAATTGTGGTCAGGGCACTATGACCTTACTCCTGTGTGTATGGCGACTCAGGGATGGTGGAGGAGCACAATATTTATCCTAATGGGATGACAAGAATCTGCCATCACAGCAGTTCGCCAACAACATCCATCCTCCTGTGGGTCTTTCAGTACTGCAAAGCCTTGAGTGTCTCTAAACTGAACTGAAAGTACAGGCCACAAAGAAAATTACAACATAAACACAGCTGGATTTGTAACACACCACAGGAAAAAACTTTCCAAATACCAAAATTAATCTCATTAATACATCAATGGTTTCTCCAAGAAAGCAATTCAACTCTGTAAATTGAGTCTGCAGCTTATCAGATTAACACTCACTCCCTCACTACCTAACTTTATAAGGAACACGCGTAAAACTGACTTATTTATGCAATTATCTAATCAGCCAATCATGTAGCTGCAATGCATAAAATCATGTAGATCCAGGTCAGGAGTTTCAGTTAATGTTTAAATGAACCATCAGAATGCGAAACATATTTTTTTTATCTCAGTGATTTTGACTGAGGCATGATTGTTGGTGCCAGACAGGCTGGTTTGAGTATTTCTGTAACTGCTGATCTCCTGGGATTTTCATGCACAACAGTCTCAGAAGAGTTTATTCAGAATGGTGCCAAAAACAAAAAACATCCAAGGAGCGGCAATTCTGTGGATGGAAACACCTCGTCGATGAGAGAGATCAACGGAGAATGACAAGACTGGTTCTAGTTGACAGAAAGGCTCTGTTAACTCAGATAACCCCTCTGCACTATTATAGTGAGCAGAATAGCATCTCAGAATGCACAACAGGTCGAACCTAGAGGCGGAAGGGCTACAACAGCAGAGGACCACAACGGGCACTTTATTACGACCATAGTGTTCCTAATAAAGTGCACAGTGAGTGCTAGGACTTGCTCTGATCAAAAGTCAGAGGTTTCAATATAAACTCAAACCTTTCTCATACTACAGTATTTAAATTAATCATAGCTCGATACTCTTAAATGTCTCATTTGTCACTTCTTTTAAGGGACTTTTGGAGAAATATCAGACAAAATGTATAATAAAATGAAACAGCTTTTCTTGGGAGGGAAAAAGATCCCAGTATTCTTACATGTGTCTCCTCTAGAGTTTCAGAAGAGATCTCAACAATATATCCAACTGATCAAATGTGCCAAGATATCAAAGTCTGCAATCAAAAGTCAGAGTAGTGTAGTAGTGCATGATGAGTAATTCAGTAAACAGTGCTTTTGCATCATATCCGTGAAGGTCATAGTTTACTTTGGCTGTCCGTGTTGCTGATTGCTCCACGCACAGTACGCGTGACACAAATTTCATCATCAGCACAGTCAGGACTGTCCGCATGCAACCCAGATTTTCTTGACATGAAGACAGTCCTCGTCTGTGCATATCATTGGCGCATGCACCTGCCGTTGCCTATTCTAAAAGAGTATCACAAAGCAATCTTAGTGTGCATGCGTCAAAAGCGTTTGTATTTGCTAGCGGTCAAAAAAGTATATGGTCGACCGGGTGTAATCCGATCCGGAATGCCAGAAAAGGAAGTATTCCTGGGTCTTTAATATTTTGTGTATTATAACAGCTGGGTGGCAGAGGACGAATCTCAGTTGCCTCCGCTTCTGAGACAGTCAATCCACGCATCTTATAACTTGGCTTGTTACCGCGGAGACCTAGCGCGTTTGGAGGCTTCATGCTATTCTCTGCGGCATCCACGTGCCCTACCGAGAGCGAGAACCATATTATAGTGACCACGAGGAGGTTAGCCCAACATGACTATACCCACTCTAGTAACCGGCTATTTGTTTGCTCAGGAAGCCTGACTGGATGCCCTGGATTTGAACTTAAGACTCCAGGTTAGGTAGTCAGCGTCTTTTCTTGCTGAGCTTCCCAGACCCCCTTTGGCATTAATTATTAAATATATACTTAACAGCCATTTTGCTTCAAGTAGCATATATTTTTATTGAACTATTTATTATGGATATGCGTTTTGTTGTTATAGTGCAATGATTTTTTTAGGTAATGTGTTAAAATGCAGAACTGAAACTATTAAAAATTGGTACTGCATTTTGGCTATCGGACAATAAATTGGTAAAAAAAAAAATTGGTCGATACCTAGCGAAAATGAACAAGCAATGGACTTTAATCATTAGTCGCTAAAAGTTCTCACAATGTTAGGAGAAATTGTTCTTAGTCTAACTAGTCAGTTAAACTAGATCTCTTCACATTTATTCTGAGATAAAGATGTTGTCAGAATAAGTTGAGAGGACTAAGAATATATTTAGGAATATTGTGATCTATAGAGGACAGAAAGTCATGTGGGTTTGTGAGTGATGACAGAATTTTCATTTTTGTCTGAACTGTACCTTTACGTAAATTTTAAACATGAAATATCAACTCATATTTTGTATTTTTAAACTTTGGAAGATCTGAACCTCATCCAAAGAGGAGGGATATATATACACTGTGCGTGGTGAGGTGTTTGTTCCCCAAAAAGTCAAAGTTCTTGTTGATTTTCACCTTGCATCACCTCAGAGACCTTATAAGAGCATGTTCATCCGCTCTAACAGGTTGAGCACTTCACGTCCATTCATGTCCTCCTGCAACTTACTGGCCTCGTTTTCCAGCTCACTTCTGCAAGTGTCACAGAGGTATCTGGTGACCATTGCTCTCCTCAATCTCACACTCCCTCTCATCTATTGGACTGCTTGGCCCCTCCCATTCTGTTCTCCATCTCGGACTGGGAGGCAGTGAGAAGAGGAGAGGAGGTAACAGCCCACGTTCCCCTGGGCCCTGCTACACAGCTCAATAGCTCAGCTCCTGGATGGGATCATAACCCTGAGTGCTGGCCAAGATAAGAGCTGCCTCTCCATTCCTCCAGAGTTCCTGTTTCAATCACAGCTGTCTTTGCTGGAGAGTGGAGCTGCCCCAGGATACAAACTCCTTTGGACACACAATGGCAGTGGCTGGCCGAAGTGTACCCCTGGTTGTGGTACTACTTCTCTTCTTGGCCGCCCCATCTCAAAGTGGATGCCCAGGTGCTTGTCGCTGTTCCTTTGCAATGTTGCAATGCCTGGAGGTGGACGGAATCACAAACATCCCGGCGCTGGCACCACAGGAGAGTGAAAATGTCACCGAAATGTGAGTTGAGTTTGACTGTTGAGGATAGTTTGGTGAGCTTCATTTGCTTCATGATGGTCCATTTGAGTTACAGAAAGTTGAGTCTTGTTGAGACTAGTTAATGTTTTGTAGCTGTAGTTATCTGGTGCTCAAAGAGTTTCTCTTGCAATGAGATGGAACAGGTTGTGAGTTCAATCAAAGCGAGTGACCTACTTGAATTCTAATGGAAAAACAGGAGCATATGTATTTTATAGATACATTTTATTGATTTTGTGGAATTGGAACCTAATACAATTAAGGCAGAAGTTTACCAAAACAACTAAACCATTGGGAACTAATTATGGAATGGAGGAAAGCGGACTTGTTTCATGCAGTCGCTGGTGTTTTGAGACTCTCATGGCTGTTGAGCTGTTTGATGCTTCTCTTTAAGTGCTTTTAAGAGTGTTAGGTGCGTAATCTATTCTCAGAAATGGTGAGAAAACAGCATAGCTTTACAGATGTGTACACTCAGCTGGTATTCCAGAGGGTTCCCAGAGGTGCAGTAGTTTTAACAGTGGCTGCATTTATATGTACTCTCATAATGTGATTATAATGTGATTGAGGCAATACTGCGACTAAACTGTTGCTCATGTAAACAGAATAGTGTGATTATGATATTGCAGTTATGCTTATAATCAGAGTAATGATAATCATAGTAAGATATCTCCTATTTAATCACTTTATACTGGAATGTAAACACATTAAAATCCCATTTTTTCCACTCTGTCCAAAGTGTGCCTGCACCAATGCTGCAGACGGATCATGTTCCACTCAAGCACAGGTTTGAAAATATCACGAAAAAGTTAAAGCTGCACTTACTTTTCGTCTTCATGTAAAACGGCAGTTCCATGCACCATTTTCCAGCAGTGGCGCTCCCCCATCTACAGCCCCACAGCAAAAGAAAACAGATTTTCCTGAGTTGTGAATGTCCATTTGCAGTCTGAATTGAATGTTGTGGAGATAAAAAGACCATATGCCGCAAAATAATACAAAAAAACACTTCTTTGAAATTAGTTTGTGCTTGCGAGCGAAACACAACGACATCCATCGCGTGTATTCCGATTCACACACAAATGACTCTTATGATCCGATTCTTTTAAGTGAATCAAAACAGAAAGAGCAACCAGTGTAGTCGAAAATGACTCTTTTGAACTGGTTCTTTTCTCTCTCCTTTTTCTCCTCAATTTGGAATGCCCAATTCCCAGTGCGCTCTAAGTCCTCGTGGTGGCGTAGTGACTCGCCTAAATTCGTGTGGCGGGGGACGAATCTCAGTTGCCTCCATGCCTAAGACCGTCAATCCCTGCATCTTATCACGTGGCTTGTTGAGCGCGTTACCGCAGAGATGTAGCACGTGTGGAGGCCCATGCTGTTCTCTGTGGCATCCACGCACAACTCAGCTCGCGCCCCACCGAGATCGAAAACTACACATTATAGCGACCATGAGGAAGTTAACCAATGTGCTGGACTGGGAAGAGAAATCGGCCTGGAATTTTACATGGCAACTGACCCAAAAGTGGTCCTTTTCTGCATATCGCGGTGACGTTTTGTGGTCCGTTCTGCATAACGCGCCGGCATTTTTGCTTATCGCGGCCCATTCGGCACGTTTCGCAGCCAACCCACCGGCCCTCTCGGTTCTCCCACTGACCAGTTCATCCCTGATCGGCCCCAAAGTGCGTCAGCCCACCGGGAAAATGCCTGGTATGCCAGTCCAGCCCTGCCCATGTGACTCTACCCTCCCTAGCAACTGGGCCAATTTGGATTCACTAAGCACATCCTGGATTGGAACTCGCGACTCCAGGGTTGGTAGTCAGCGTCGATACTCGCTGAGCTACACCGGCCCCCGAAGTTGTTCTTTTAAAATATCATTCAAAAAGACTCACAAACTGACTGAATAATTTTCTTATGCCAAGCTTTTTTTAAAGATACATATTTGCTATGTTATTTTTCTTTTAATAAATATTAATTTATAAAAAAAAAGCATTAAAATATCAAATTTCTCAGCAAATAATCAGAGTAATGGCAAGTAGCATGTAAACAGGATTTAATTGGTTGGCCCAAATCATGTAAGCATTTTAATTATTCCATAAACTCATTAACATTATTGAAAAATGCTATTATATTTAAAAAGACAATTCATTTACTTTTAGGCTCTAAATATGTATATAGTTTGAGTCGGTTAATAATTTATAAAAAACTATACATTATTGGGTAACACTTTACAATAAGGTTCGATTCGTTAACATTAATGTATTAGGGATCATAAACTAACAATAAATAATACTTTTTACAGCATTTAAAAAAAAATCTTGCTTAATGTTACTTTATAAATGTACAATTGTTCATTGTTAGTTCATTATGCATGAACTAATGTTAATAAATACATCTTTTAATATTAAACATTTATTAGAATATGCTGAAATTAACATTAACCAAGATTAAAAATTTGTGTATTGTTCATTGTTAGTTCATGTTTGTACATATTTCGTAAAAAAAAAAAAATAAGATTTAATAATTAATTTACAATTTTAAAGTAAAATTTTAGCAACCACAGCTGCCATTGTGTCCTTGAGCAAGGCACTTAACTCCAGGTTGTCTGCCAAATGCATAAATGTAAATGTAAAGTTATTCTTCGTTGCATTGGGCTGTTTAATGTTATATTTTATGTTATTTATTTAAAGGGACAGTTCACCCAAAAATAAAATCCGGTAATCATTGACAGCCATAGTCACCATTCACTTTCATTGCATGAAAAAATTGCAATGAAAGTGAATGGTGACTGGCACTAACATTTATAAAACCTGTGTTACATGGAAGAAAGTCATACGGGTTTGTAACAACATAAGGGTGAGTGAATGATGACAGAATTTCATTTTTTAATCCCTTTAACATTCATCCCTTTAACAATATATAATTTCATTTTACAGTTAATAACTGTAAAATATGCAGGCACCAAAATGCCTGAAATGTTATGAATAACATTTTATGGTGAAGTTTTATCAACCACAGCTGCCATTTTTTTTAATGTTAAATTTAACAAGAGTTTGTCCTTGGCACCTGTCTGTTGTGTGTCTACCAACAGTACACCTGCCCAATTATCATGCACTGAACTGCAGTAGAGTCTGTACATTTACTACAAGCATTCAATCAATAAGTGCGAATGCTCTTACACCGAACACTTTGTGCCAGCACAAATTGCATCATTTCACTGTATTAGTGAGCTGGGCACAGTACAGAGGAACACTGCTTTCTACCAGGGAGGAAAACAAGCAACCATTACCTCCATACCAGCCTGAGAAATTCATCATTAATCATGTTGTAGATTCCATTTTGTGAATTGCTAGCAAATGCCCCGCTGAAAACAATAGATGAAATATTACCCACTCGACTCCATTCAATAAGGCAAAGCAGTTTGTGATGCCATTCCACCTGCTCTGTAATTGCATTAAAGCTCTCTGGGTGTCACAGTGTGAACCCCTTTTTGTCGTCTTTCTGTGTCCAAGGACTCTTATCTTGAAATGTATTTTGGTCTTCCTCGTAAAGCCTATTTTCCTGATTTCATCCCTCATTGTTTCCAGCTGTCTCTCTTTCAGTCATTAGACTTCATGTGTATATATAGCCCTCATGTTTCAATTAGTCTTCGTCGGTTCTTGTTAGTTTGTTAACTGATGTAGGTTACATTCAAAGTTAGCCAAAACTACTGTTGTGTTTTGTTTCCGTTTGTTTTTGTTTGATTTTCATCATTGTTCCTTCTTCATCATCTTCTAAGTTTAATAAACATAAAAAGTACTGCGTTTGGATCTCGCCTTGTCCTTCCTATTAGTGTAACAGAAGAAACGACCCCCAAAACATGGATCCAGCAGTAAAACTTGCTGGAGGATTATGTGAGTGAATTCTGTGAGGTGGCCAATGAGGTTGATTTCAATGATGTGGCATTGAAGGACATTTTCCGGATTGATTTGAATGAGCCAGTGAAGTCCCTCATGCCTTATGGACCCTGGCCCAATTTATTGAGCTGGCAAAAAAAAATTGTGGATCAGCCTTGATTGTAGGAGCGATGGAGGAGGACTACACTCATGCAGCAGAGTATCTCATTATGCCTGCCACGGTCAACGAGCCAACATCCTCCCACGGCTCTGCCTTCCGAGCCTCCCACAGCAGTGCTCATGGCCATCCGGAAGAAGAGGATGAAAAGGGCCACGAAGGCCATTCCCCTGTCACTGCCTGTGCTCACGACCATGGAGGCCATTCCCCTGTCACAACCCGTGTTCATGACCATGGAGGCTGTTCCCCTGTCACTGCCAGTGCCCACGGCCATGGATGTCATTCCCCTGTCAATGCCAGTGCCCACGGCCATGGAGGCCTTTCCCCATCACTGCCAGTGCCCAAGGCCACGGAGGCCATTCCCCTGTCTCTGCCCGTGTTTACGACCACAGAGGTAATTTCCCTGTCACTGCCAGTGTCCACGGTGGCCGTTTCACAGTTACTGCCAGCACTCCTGACCACGCAGTTCTTCTTCCAGGAGCTCCGCCCACTTCTTCTGAGACTCTCCACCAAGTCCCGGCACCTGCTGCAGCTTTGCCCGCTCCACCTCCTGCTCCTCCTGAGACTCAAGACCTCTGCTCCTCCTGCGGCTCTGTCCACTCCACCCTGGCTGCTCCACCTCTGACACCTCTTGAGCCTAAAGTCCCTGCTCCTCCATCGGCTCCACCTTTGGCTCTGTTTCCTGAGACTCAACCCCCTGAAGCAACTGCGGCTATGCCCCCTGGATCTTCACCACCAGTGGCTCTGCCCCCTGACCCCCTGCCAGTTCCATCCTGGTGTTCCGATCATCCACCAGTTGCCTTCCAAGAGCCACCTCCTAAACCTCTGGATCCCGCTCCCTTCCCACAGGCTCCTCCCTGGCCTCCTGATCATCCGCAGGCTCCTCCTTGGCTTCTTGGATGTCCACCAACTCCTCCATGGTCTCATAATCACCCTCCGGATCCTTCCTGCTCTGCTTGGCCATCCTTTCAATCCATCATTGGGTGCCAGGAGTCACCTTTTTTTTGGCTGGCTATCACAGTGTTTGTTGTCTTTCTGTGTCCAAGGACTCGTATGTTGAAATGTATTTTGGTCTTCCTCATCAAGCCTGTGTTCCTCATTTCATCTCTCATTGTTTCCAGTTGTCTCTCGTTTAGTCATTAGACTTCATGTGTGTATATATAGCCCTCATGTTCGTTTGTTAGCATGTTAGTTGATTTGTTACAATGTTAGGAAGCAAACTGCTTTTGCGTTTTGTTTCCTTTTGAACCAATGTTTGATTTTCATCGTTGTTCCTTCATCATCATCATCTGAGTTTAATAAACATATATAGTACTGCGTTTGGATCCACGCCTCTCGCCTCATCCTTTCCATTAGCATAACACTGGGTCAATCAGATGCTAATAAATATGTTTGTGCTTTGGACCATGTTCTTGAATTTAAAACTGGACATAATCAGAGAGAGAAGATTCCTTTAATGTCTGTAGAATGTCACAACAGATTACATGTACAAGAGAGAACAAAAGGTAGCAACATTATTGCCATCATTAATGTATATTCAATGCCTCACTACTGGTCTAAATTCTGTGACCAATCATTTGTTTGCAATTAATACATAACAAAAGACATTGTTCATATCTTAGCCCAATTCTTCCACCTTTATTTTGACACATATTTTCACATATCCCAGCTAAGCTGGGGTCAGAGTGCAGGCTCAGCCATGATATGGCGCCCCTGGCGCAGACAGAGTCAAGGGCCTTGCTCAAGGGCCCAACAGTGGCATCTTGGCATTGCTGGGGCTTGAACCCCCGACCCTCCGGTCAGTAGCCTAGAGCCGCTGATCCTCAGTCACCATTCACTTGCATTTTATGATGATATTGTGTACAGAGTAATTGTACTTTGTACACAAATTACTTTCTTCCTATTGTGTTCCACGGAAGAAAGTGCCATACAAATTTTTTTTTTTCACATTTATTTATTTACATTTATGCATTTGGCAGACGCTTTTATCTAAAGCGACTTACATGCCCTTATGACAGGGACAATCCCCCCGGAGCAACCTGGAGTTGTGCTCAAGGGCACAATGGTGGTGGCTGTGGGCCACCTAAATTCTAGGAACTGTTGTGTGTGAAAATGCCAGGAGATCAGCAGTTACAGAAATACTCAAACTAGCCCATCTGGCACCAACAATCATCCATGCAAATATCTAATCCGTCAATCATGCGGCAGCAGTACCGTGCAAACAATCACGCAGATATGGGTCAGGAGCTTAAGTTAATGTTCACATTAACCATCAGAATGGGGAAAAAATGTGCCCTCAGTGATTTGGATGGTGGCATGATTGTTGGTGCCTGATGGGCTGGTTTGAGTATTTCTGTAACTGCTGATCTCCTGAAAGTTACAAGCACAACAGTCTCTAGAGTTTACTCAGAATGGTGCCAAAAACAAAAAACATCCAGTGAGTGGTAGTTCTGTGGATGTAAATGTCTTGTTGATGAGAGAGATCAACAGAGAATAGCCAGACTGGTTCAAACTGACAAAGTCTACAGTAACTCAGTTAACCACTCTGTACAATTTGGTGAGAAGAATAGCATCTCAGAATAGTATTCTGAGATGCGGGTTGGTTGGTGCTGGGTGCTTGACAGTCCAAAGGCAAATTTAGGCAGCATGAAAGTAATCCACATGACTTCAGTCGATCAATGAATGTCTTCAGAAGCAAATCAAGACAAAATCGATAAATAATGAGAGAGTTTTAATTTTTGGGTGAAATCTCAATCGACAGCATTTGTGGAATAATATTGATTACCACAAAAATTATTTTAGACTTACCCCTCCTTTTCTTTAAAAAACAGCAAAAACCTTGTTTACAGTAAGGCACTTACAATGGAAGTGAATGGGGCCAATCCATAAACGTAACAATTTTCACTTTTTCAAATGTATAGCCACAAGACGCATGTTAACATGATTTTAGTGTGATAAAATCACTTACTAACCTTTATTGTAAAGTTATATCCAATTTTACAACTTGGTTGCCAGGATAATGTAATGCCAACAAACCCTAAAAAAATGAAATGGCAATTTAAACAACTTTACAGATCAAACAATACATGAGTTTTAACAGATAATAAATGTAGGTGCTTTTATAAAATTAGAAGCTTTGTATTTCTGGTCTTAAACCCTCCAAAAATTGGCCCCATTTACTTCCATTGTGCCTCCCTTTAACCTTTTTTTTTTTTAAATAATTTTTTGTGGTAATCCACATTATGCCACTAATTCTGATTGATCTTAAATTGTATTGAACCTGGAATATTCCTTTAACTTATTCCAACAAAAAGGTCTTATATGACTCGTGCTTAAACTCATACATACTTTTTGTGTTTCATTCACTTAGACATGATGAAGGGATCATTTAAACTTTTTTCTCAAAGAAAATTTTAGTTCTTCCAGGAAATATAAATACTGTACAAAGAAACGGCTTGAGTGGAACTGAAGAAATATATATATATTTTTTTTAAATACATCAGTTAAGGTGCTAATGCCTCATATTAACGGCTATCCGGGCAAAGTAGCATTTAATTTAATTCACAGAGCCCTGGATTCAGATGCTGCAAGCTTAGAGTTTTAAACTGGAGGTGTTTTTTGGTGAAATATAGTCAGGTGATTGTGAAAGCATTCATTTAAACATTCCTACAATGCAATTTCAGGAAGAAGTGTCTTTAGAATGAAACTTGGGTGGTTGCCTTTCCATTTCTTATATATTTAAAAAAGCAACATCATTCTCAAATCATCGTGAAGTACCATAATTTGAGTGAACCATGATAGTCATCAAGAAAAAAAATAGGTAGCCACTTTACCTTATCTATCGCAAATTGACTGGATCGTGAAAACTGGCCGTTACGGAGAAATGTGATTGGAAGGTAGGGGATTAAAAGAGGGAATTGTGACGTCAGGGTTAGGTTTCAGGGAAAGTCAGAGAAAGTTGTTCCATTTTGATAAAAGTAACAAAAGACAGACATTTTTTTCTTGGAATAACATGCACTGATAAATTAGTTACAATCTGTAACTTGTTCTACACTGTTTGTGCTACGAACATGAGCGATATCAAAAATTCCTATTTTTTCTAAGCAATCTGACTGACGTTTTTTTGCCTGGCAGATGATAGAATCAGCAGAAAAATCATATCTACAATATCACAGAGACTATTGGTGGGGCTTATTGTACTTGGCCCAGTTAGCAACCATTCAGAACACCCTAGCAACAACTTAGCAACACTCTGACAACCACCCACAAAACCTTAACATTGTGGCAGCGAGTTTTGCACAGGCAATCACATTTTTGATAGGAAATGCAAAAGTCTAGATATTATTATGCAGTTATTATTATTATGATAACAAGGGCTTCGATAACCTGATAACTTGTTATTTGATTTCACCCCTCAAGCTACATAGAAAGTCAAGCCAACCTGGAGAATATCACTGACGTAGACCTCGCCAACTACAGAGAATTAAAGAACTTGTAAGTAAAACACTGACTTCAAAAGATATACAGTAATGGAATTGCATAAAGATTTACAAATAACATAAGATTGAAATAAAATCTTGATGTTGTTCATTGTACATAACTGTGCTTTGTAGTCTTTCAATTGTATGATTAGGAACAATATATACTCATCCAATAAAATCAATTATCTAGTTGACCTGTGTGTATATGTGTGTTTCAGGACAGTAACAGATTGTGGGTTGGTGTACATCTCTGAAAATGCCTTCCAACACAATTTCAAGCTGCAGTATGTGTGAGTGTTCTTTAAGGCGTTCTGGCCTTTCCACAATACACTTGGGTCTCAAGGCTTGTACCTGTCAATCACTTTAAATCCTCTACTCTTGTGATGAGTGAAGCTGCTTTATTGGTCTCAGGCGGAAAATCTCACAGTTAAAAAAAATCTGAGTTCAAAACATGTTAAGCTCATTTGACAGCATTTTTGGCATAATGTTGATTACCACAAAAATTACGTTTGACTTTATCCCTTAAAAATCTGGGTTACAGTGAGGCACTTACAAGGGAAGAGAATGGGGCCAATCTGTAGCCACAAGGTGTAAACATGATTTTAGTGTGATAAAATCGCTCAATAACCTTTTCTGTGTAAAGTTAAAGCAAATCTTTGAACTTCACTGCTATGACTATGTAAAACCCTAAACCCTAAAACAACTTTACAGCTCAAATAATACACGAGTTTTAACACAATTAATGTAAGTGCTTTAATAAAAGTTTTTTTAAACGAAAAGGAGGGACGAGTCAATTTTTTGTGGTAATCAACATTATACCACAAATGCTGTCGGAAAACGAGAATATATAGAATATAAAGTAGTCTTTAAAGAAGAATACTCAATTCATGTTGGTCAATCGCACCTTTCAGCAGTCTGATGTTTCTGAATAATGACCGCACATCAGGATATAAAGTGATATTTCACTGGTCATCCAGGTAGTGCGTGTCATCTTTCCTTCTTTCCATATCACTGTGTGAGCTCCACTAGTAATCTAATAAAGTAGTTTAAACTTAAATCAATATTTCATGTCCATTTATTTGGCAAGCAGTCGTGTAATAAGCCGGATAATGAGCATGGTCATTTTTGCAATGTAAACACCAACAGATGTCTGACGCAACCCAGCGGAGGAATTTAGTTGTAATAATAATGTTGAAATTTCGACTCACCATTTTTTTCATGTCCATTTAATTACTTATTTGATTTGTAACCATGTAATAAGCACGATAAGCTCATTATCGCAAAATAAACCCCTTCAGAGTCCGCTTCATAAAGATTATACCTTACGTAACATAAAAACAATACAGATGTATTGCTATTCCATAATTCAATACAGAAGCATCACTATCTTTATATCATGTATTTTTTGAGTAAACAAGCCAAATTTCCCTCTTAAATGGAAGATTTCCAAGTGCCACATGTCAACAAAACTCTAATGACATTTATGGTCCGCTATCAAAGGTTGTTGACCCTTATCTCCACTATCTTGTAATCGTTATCTCACAGTGTGTGCGACATGCCCACTGTTGTTGATGTGGGGGAAAGTGGTCACACTGGAGGGGGGCCAGAGGGGGGGTTCTGGGGAAACATGAGAACATATCCAGCAGTCACCTTTTACTCTCCCACTTTGGCGTATTATTGACAACTGATGCATAATAAATACACTCCACTAAGGTCCATTATCACACAATCAATATTTCACAGAGGGCTGTGCATGAACAGATGTGTCTCTCACATCCAAGCAATACATTTTGGGGGGATATACAGTATGAAAATTGCAATTATAAATGAGTCTATAGTTTATTCGCCTGGCGGCCCATCCATCGCTTTCTTGCCCCGTTTGGTTCGTTAATCCATGGCCTGTCCCCTTCCCTCGAGGCCAGTATGATATGGCAGCTGCTCTTCTCAGACATACTCTCCCTATGGTGGAATCGAGCTGTAATAGATAGGCCCCAATGGCCGACCCATCTGACATGAACTTTTGGAAGTAGCAAAAACAAGTATTTGAACCCTTGTTGGCCCCATTAGCCCTGCCACAGAGAATCCAAATCAGTGAAGCTATTATTGTCCCTATCGGCTGTCATCTCTACGTTCGTTTAGCTTTTGTGTCCAGCTTCCAAGTCTTACAAAGACAATTAAATAAGAAGAAAACTCTTTGTAAATGTCTCTGAATCAGAAACAGTGGATATATACCCAAAATGATTGTTCCAAACCTGTTCCAAGCATAATGATGGGAACTGACAGCCCCAGTCACAATTCACTTTCATTGTATGGAAAAAGATGCAATGAAATTGAATGGTGACTGAGGCAAACATTCTGTGGAACATCTACTTTTGTGATAGGGTGAACTATAGCTTTAAGATGTTTTCTGTATTCAAAACATGGCAAAAACCCTTAAAACTGTGATTTGGTCAACACACAGGCCTTTTGTTCATTCGTTCCCTTTGCACTTGCACTTAGTAAAACCTGTTTTGGCTCCTTGTCTATATAAAACAGAACAATTTCATTCTGCTGATTAAACTTGAGCCCATTTGTCAGCCAATAAAGAGAAATGCGGGCCAGTGTTTTTCAGAACTGCAGTATACCGCTATCAAATATTTTGACGCATTAGATCTGTCAGTGAAGAATCATATCAGTGGTGCTTGCTAAGGAAAGCATCACTATTATTATTGCTCAAATTTGGGGTTAGGGATGTGGACAAACCCCTAACCCTAAGTATTAAAGGGATAGTTCATCCTAAATTCAATCCTGTATGACTACTAGCATAGTAGCGCTGCGATTTGCACTCAAATACAATGGTGGAAACAGAAATGAAAGACAAACTGCACCCATATGCTATACTGCAAAGGCATAGTGTGTGTTAAGATGATGTGAATGTGGATGTTTGTTTTTTTTTGTCAAACAGACATTATTAATACAACAACAAAAAAGCCATAGTTTTAATGCAATTAACCATGCACTGTAAACAAATCCTGTAAAAAAAAACAGGCAGCTGTGGTTGCCAGAATAATTCTGTAAAAAATGCAGTAAAAATGTATATAACTTTACAGTGTTTTACAGTGAGGTGTTACTACAGTAATATGGTAGTAATATAGTAACCATGTATAATTTTGTGGTTTACTATGATTTTACTACAAAATACCATTGTGATACTATGGTTAGTGTAGTTAAACCACGGTTAACTTTTGTACGGTTAGGTAAGGTTTAGGGGTAGGTGTCGGGGTAGGTGTAGGGTATCTGTGGGACTCTAAATAAACAAAATATTGCAAAATAAAGTCCTGGGAATGTAAGTTTATGGTTATATAAATCAAATGTTAAAATAAGCATTAGAAGGAGGCCTGGATAGCTCAGCAAGTAAAGACACTGACTACCACACCTGGAGTCGCAAGTTTGAATCCAGCACATGCTGAGTGACTCCAGTCAGGCTTCTTAAGCAACCAATTGGCCCGATGGCTAGGGTGGGTAGAGTCACGTTGGGGTAACCTCCTCGTGGTTGCCATAATGTGGTTCTAGCTCTCGGTGGGGCATGGATGCTACGGAGAATAGCATGAAGCCTTTTAGTGCTAGGTCTCTGCGGTATCGCGCTCAACAAGCCACGTGATAAGATGTGTGGATTGACGCTCTCAGACGCGGAGGCAACTGAGATGCGTCCTCCGCCCCCTGGATTGAGGCGAGTCACTACACCACCACGAGGACTTAGAGCGCATTGTAAATTGGGCATTCCAACAAAAAAAAATCCATTAGACAATTTTCTGTAAAGGTTGTCATACAAAAACCTCCCTGCAACATTCTGTGAAGATTTGCTCATAATATTAAAAAATATAACCTAAAAAATAACCATTATAGAACATTCTGTATATGTTTCTTTATTAGGTTGCTGCACAAAAACACAAAACACCCTGCAATATTTTCAGAAGGTTAGTTTATGGTTTTTAAAAAATAACCTAAAAATAAACATGATAGAACATTCTGTATATGTTTCTTCATTAGGTTGCCGCACAAAAAACCACCCTGCAATGTTCTGGGAATGTAGTTTATGGTTAAAAAATAAAACCTAAAAATAACATTAGAGAACGTTCTGGAAAGGTTCTTTTTAGGTTGTTGCACAAAAACCTCAATGTAACGTTCTGGGAACGTTTGGTTATTGTTATAAAAAATAAAAATCCTATAACGTTAGTAATTGGTTCCCAAAAAATAACCAAATGGGAACCATATGCTAAAATTAGGGGGAAATTCTGTTTTTGCTGGGTTAATACGGAACGTGTAGTCACAGGTGCGCATAACCTGAACTTTGAAATCTGCGCTTCAAACTCACCCAGCCAAATTTAAGAACCGTAACTATCCATTTTGTAAATATTTTCAAAGTAAAGGGACTGTCTGTCAGTAAAATACTGTATAAGAGAGCCGGTGGAATTGAATGAATGAAAAAAGTGTCTCTCAATTGTCTCATCTCTATTGTATGACTTATTTTACAGAAATCTGGCTTCTAATTTTTTGATGCACATCAGTTGGAGGGTGTTCCAGTCTGTTCCTCTATTGAGTCTGTGAGTAGCAAACTACAATTTTGTACTGCTGTGCTGAAATGTTCATATTTCTTCCACTCTGTGAAAATGAGGACAATTTACCCCTGTGTGAAATTTCAATAGATTTGAGCTCTCTGTGCACATAATTCAACTGCTTGCATTGTTGAAAGCAAGAAGCATAAGAATTGTCATCTCTTTCTTTTGTTGGGTAGAATTTTGAGGGATAATCCGCTCACCTGCTCATGTGATATTTATTGGCTTCAGCAATGGCATAGAAAAAGACAAGGCGATATCGAATCTCAACACAAATGCATTTACAATGGCAACAGAATTCAGCTGGATTCATTTGAAATGGACAACTGCAGTAAGTGGGCCTGTTTGGAACTAACCTTAATTCAAAGTGAAGTGCCTCATTCAGAGAATGCATGCAGAATAAATCTGTGTAAATACTTTGTGCAACCATTATGATATTACTTGTTCCAATTGTCGCATATCCACTTGCTTTATGTGAGAATATTATGCATGCATGTGTTTGTGTTTATGTATAGATGGACACAAAATAAACTGAATGCATTAATTAAAATCATGTTTTCAAACTAGAGAGCAATCTGCTTTTACAGTAAATCCATTGTGTATTTGAACGAATGCTCTGGGTTCAATACAAGTTAAGCTCAATCAACAGCATTTGTGGTAATCAACATTATGCCACAAATGCTGTCAAATGAGCTTAACTTGTTTTGAACCATGAGCACTCCTTTAATCATATTGAAATTAAATTGTTATATGCACTCTAGTATTTATATACAGTGTACTCTTGAGGTCTTTATGGGTCCACCCGAACCCGAGGACCCGGGACCTGACCCGGGACCTGACCTGGGACCCGTACAGGTTCGGGTCCATATTTTAAACGGTCAGCCGGGTCCGGGTCGGGTCCCGTTCTTGTACTTCGGTCCCGGGTCTGTTTAACTCCTGCAGTGACGTGATGACTTTACCAATTGACGATTGGCACTTTTATTTAGAAGACGGGACTTATTCCGCCATATCAGTGTTTGACAGATGACGTAAACCGAAGAACATTATTGGAGATATTGTGGTTGGAATTTGTTCGCTTTGTATATCAAAAATCTATGGTCAGACACGTCTCAGAGAGTACAGATGACAGCAAATTAGGGATGCTAACGTCACCGGCTGTGGCTCTGAAAGAGCAATCGTTGTTAGTTCAAAAGGCAAAACAGTGGAAGTTATCGTATTATGCGAGATACAAAAAAACTGCAAAGCCGCAAAGTCGCGTTTGTCATCCGCCACCGTGACCACAATTGGACTTTTGAAGCTGAAATAATGATTGGATTACATGCTCTTTCAATCAGCAAGAGAGGAACAACATGGATGTTATTATGCCATCTTTCTTGGCAAGGAGGATGGATTGTATGCGTCACGGTCAGGTACAGGAGAGAAGGCTAGACGTTACTGTAGGTAAGACACAAAGGTTTATTTTCACAACTTGTGCATTACTTGTTAATAGGAATTAGCTGTGGGATCTGTGCCGATCGGGTTCAATCGGATCTGTGTGTCCCAGCCGGGTCCAGATCCAGATTTTAAATAATAGACTGGTCCGAGTCATTCCGGGTAGTACATTTACGGCATTTCTCGGTTCTGCACATGTCCGGGTCCAAACTTTCAAATAACAGATGGGTCTGGGTCGGTTCTGGATAGCACATTTTCGGGTCTTTTCGGGTTCGGGCACACATTTTTGGACCCGTGAAGACCTCTACTGTACTCACATATTATGGCCTAGTATTTAGCCCACATGCTCTTTTACACTGAGCCATGGTTCTGATGCAGGCAGCACAGGTTTGAATCCTGCTCATGATATTTCCTGACTTGCTTCCCATAATTTCCCATCCTGTCTCACTGTCTATCTTATAAATGAAAGTGGATAAATGACAAAAATGTCCCTCTTTTTGCTACTTTTCTGGTTTGCAGCTATTCCTGAGGTCACAGTCCACTCATCCACACTGACCACTCAGGAAGGTGGAAATATGACATTTATATGCCAGGTGACTGGAGTTCCGACACCTAGTGTCAGCTGGAGATCAGAACAGCTACAGTCCAATTGGACCATACAGGTACATACCACTATTTTCATATGAACATAGTATTTTCATCCATGGCAGGACGTGATATACAGTACCTAGGAAGGACATTGCGGGTATTGGAACAGCTTTCCTAACCCTAACCATTACCCTTACCCTAACTCTAAACCCACCACTAAGCTCAATGGGCAATAACTGGTTGAAAAGAATGTTGTTCAAGCCCCTATCCCCAGCTTAATGCCAAACCCTATCTTTAAAACCTTTATTGTTGGTTGAATGTTGTTCCACTTTTTCGAACAAAAGAGTTCTTATGTCAGTCAGCTAAATCTTGACTTTGTCCATCCTTGTCCACAGCGAGGAACCTGGGGTTCAACCCTGGAGTTGGTGCTCCATTTGTGGAAAGTGTCTTCTGCGGATCATCTGCACAACCTCACCTGTGAGGCGGAGAATCGAGCTGGTCTGGGAGAGGCCATGGTGCAACTGGACATCGAATGTAAGCCAAAATACTCCAGGGTCTGGTGTTTTGAGTGTAGCTTACTTGTTAGCCAGAGAAAATATCATGTTCAGGTACAACACAGCTGACACATCTGACTAACCAACTAATGTACCTGTTCTCACAGGATGCATTGAGTATGTTTACATGGATGGTCTTACATTGGTTATGCTTAATAAGTCAACAATGTGTGTGTGGTCATGTGAACCCATTAAATGGATTTGCTTTATCGGAACGATCGGCACATCTTTTTTTTCATATCCCGATTTACGTTGCATGTAAACACCTTTAACGGGGTTCTTACAGGGTTATTTGACATGCACAAGTATTGTGTGCATGCCTGTTTTCGCTTTCGTGCCAAAAGAAGAGAATAATCAGTTGATTTAAAATCTCACGTAATCACGGTTTTCTTGCATGAAGCTGATTGTTGGTAGTTATCAGTGTATTGGTGTGCATGTAAATGCCAGGGAAGTGAAACCCATCACCAAAACAACATCAAACAAAGCAAATCAAAACAGCATATCTGACTACTCAAACACAGTTATGCCCGAAACATATAAACTAAGGTTAACCAACTATGGGTCCATTAACACAGGATGCATTTTTGCGATTAAAAAGCTAGATGGAGCACAACGGAATGAAAAAAAAACCTACTCGGGACATCCTTTTAAAATCCTTTTCAAGTCTAACTTGACATGAAATCTTTGTGAGATGCTTAAAAAACAGCAAGAAATGTTGTAATGGTAAAAGATGTCCATTTAATGCATGTTTACATAGAAAAACAATTAGAAAACAGGGCAGACGGACGCAAGATTTGCAAGATTTGCAGTTTGAAACCAGGTTTGTGGTTCCTCAAACCAAATCCACCATCCAATGTGGGCATACAGGACACTTGACAACGGTTATATCGCAATAGTCAAGTTTTTCCATCTAAAATCCTCCCATATGACCGCAGTCCATACCGCAATTATCAGAGTTTATCACCTCATCATCAGAAAAAGGAAAAACAGTGTTTGACTTCAGACAAATGTATAGCCATCAGGGGAGCGATAATGACTGTCAGGAAAATGGGATGATAACCATTTTCACATCTTGTTTGTTCTCTGCTAATGGATTTCTCTCCCCCATAGTCCGGAAATATAATTGTCAGGATTGATTGGCTGACAGCAAGTGTGTTAGCTGCCAGTCAATCAGAGTAATTTTAATGGTGGACAACGGTTCGTTGGCGAACACTGCTTAATTAGCTCATCAATTAGCAGGATACTTATAGCAGCGTGCTCACGAAAACCTGCAGCACATCTCTGTGCGCAGGTGCTGCCGTAGCATAATTCAGATCTGTTGTAAGCCTCTTTTATTAGATCCAGACAGTAATCGATAATATGATTCCCTAGCGTTAGTTATGATCTTAGCGTACTTACTGCTAACTGTAGCTCCGTCCAGCTGATGAAATTCACCTTCAGCCACCTATCTTAACCGCAACCCGATTACTGAATTCAATTATTTAATTCGTTCTGACTACGACAATTACAGAAGGTTCCATATCTTGCTCGACAGTTAACATCAGGGCTGTGTAATGAGGACAGTTTTTCAAATGTAAACTTGCGGTTATGACACAAATGACTGTGATTCTCTGTGCGAAGCACTTTCTAGAGGAAGGGTCACAGGTTAAGAGCAGTGAAATGGTTATGGAGCAGTGACCAGGCTGCACGCATCAGCATGTTCTCCTGGCTAAAAGAGCCATTTCCTGTATCTCACCTTCAACAAGCTCTCAAGTGCCTCTTGTGGTTAGGTCCCCTAAACAGACAGGGATTTATTATTTATAACAGGTCAACAGGTTTACTGTAAAGATGGAGCACACTGATTCATGGAAAAATTAGGATGAATACGGCTATGGTAAAGAACAGGTACTGGATTTAAAAAATCATTATCCATCTAGAAAGACTACCTTTTTCACAGAGTACATGAATGATCAAAAGAGCGCAACAATCCCATTCATTTTCTCCATAGAGGAAAAGATGTTTAACAATAACTTATAACTTTATCTGAATATTATGCAATAAAATGTATTGTTTATATATTTATAATTAAAAACTTTAAATCAAGTTTTATAGTTTTCTATATTTTAAATTTGATTATGCCATTCACAATGCTTCATGGGATTGTAGTTCATGCTCTAATTTGTCTGATTATCAAATACTCAAAAAAGTCAGAAGTTTACATACATTTTTTAACCACTCCACAGATTTAATATTAGCAAACTATAGTTTTGGCAAGACATTTTGGACATCTACTTTGTGCATGACATGAGTAATTTTTCTAACAATTGTTTACAGACAGATTGTTTCACTTTTAATTGACTATATCACAATTTCAGTGGGTCAGAAGTTTATATACACTAAATTAACTGTGCCTTAAAGCAGCTTGGAAAATTCCAGAAAATTATGTCAAGCCTTTAGACAATTAGTCACTTATCTTTTGATGGGAGGTGTACTGAATTGGAGGTGTACCTGTGAATGTATTTTAAAGCCTACCTTCAAACTCAGTGCCTCTTTGCTTGACATCATGGGAAAGTAAAAAGAAATCAGCCAAGACCTCATGAAAAAAATTGTGGAACCCCACAAGTCTGGTTCATCCTTGGGAGCAATTTCCAAACGTCTGAAGGTACAGTGTTCATCTGAACAAACAATATTACGCAAGTATAAACACTATGGGATCACACAGCCATCTTACCACTCAGGAAGGGCTCCTAGAGATGAACGTAGTTTGGTGTGAAAAGTGCAAATCAATCCCAGAACAACAGCAAAGGACCTTGTGAAGATGCTGGAGGAAACAGGTAGACAAGTATCTATATCCACAGCAAAACAAGTCCTATATCGACATAACCTGAAAGGCTGCTCAGCGAGGTAGAAGCCAATGCTCAAAAACCACCATAAACAAGCCAGACTACAGTTTGCAAGTGCACATGGGCACAAAGATCTTACTTTTTGGAGAAATGTCCTCTGGTCTAATGAAAAAAAGATGGCATCACGAGGAAGGAAAATAATGCCAAGTTTACACTACACGATTTTAAGCCCAATTTTCGCTCACGACAGTTTTGTGGAGATCGCCGAAAAAAGCATGAAATCATAGGCAAATCGGAGCTCGTTGTGGATGTTAAATATCTGGACCTGTCTGCGATTCCAAATCGTGCAATGTGAAATATGTTTTGACTGATCACAACTGCAGCGTTGACCTACAGCCAATGAGAGAGCAAGAAACGGGGCATGGGAAGTTTCAGTGGGAGGAGTCCTAATGTACCTGCAACAGAACATCAACTAGCATGGCTGCGGTATCAAGAAAGTCTCATTGGACCGAAGAAATGGAGGAAAAATTTGTGGAACATTGGCAGAATGATATTCTGAAATGCAGAACATATGATCATGCATTTGATTTCATATCTCGTATCACTTCTCGCGTGCACTCTGTTGTGAAACGTAATTTGGAGTCCAGGCAGAGTCGTCGGGGATTCGTCAATAGTACCGAGTCTTGTAACGTGTCTACACCTGTTGCAGATTCGTCGTGTAATTTGAAAATGCTTTGACTTCAGTGACAAGACAGACAGTTGTGTAATATGAATGGTATCAAGATCCGATGTCTTTGAAATTCATGCAGTGTGTAGGAGGCATTATGTGGATACATTGAAGCAACATCTCAAGAAGTCAGCCAGGAAGTTAAAGCTTGGTCGCAAATGGGTCTTCCAAATGGACAGTGACCCCAAGCATACCTCCAAAGTTGTGGCAAAATGGCTTAAGGACAACAAAGTCAAGGTATTGGAGTGGCCATCTCAAAGCCCTGACCTCAATCCGATAGACAATTTGTGGGCAGGACTGCAAAAGCATGTGCGAGCAAGGAGGCCTACAAACTTGACTCATTTACACCAGTTCTGTCTGGAGGAATGGGCCAAAATTCCAGCAACATATTGTGAGAAGCTTGTGGAAGGATACCCAAAATGTTTGACCCAAGTTAAGCAATTTACCAAATACTAAAAAATGTATGTAAACTTCTGATCCACTGGGAAAAATTATGAAAGAAATAAAAGCTGAAATAAAATCATTCTCTCTAATATTATTCTGACAGTTCACATTCTTAAAATAAAATAGTGATCCTAACTGATCTAAGACAGGCAATGTTTTCAACAATTAAATGTAAAAAAAAAAAAAAATGAGTTAAAGAAAAACAGTTTAAATGTATTTGTCTAAGGTTTATGTAAACTTCTGACTTCAACTGTATTAGCTTTACATCAAAGTTTGTAATGATGTGGTTTAACTTGCAGCTGTTTATTTGGTTCATGGCTTAGAAATATTTTGTAAAAACCTTGTTGCATTTCTCTGATTGGTGGATCTTTTCTCTTCATGATCATGGGTAGTGTAGTAAGTTGAATTAACGCAGACTAATGGCTTCAACAGAAGCATATACCATCGATTAACAACCTTAGAAATCCCTATGGAAAAAATATTTATGGGAAAAATAATTCCAAATCTGATACGGCTGAAAAAGTGGGCAGGCAAAGATGTTCTCTACAGAGCAATACTATTAGCGATCTGCAACGATAAAACCAGCAAATCTATAGTTAAAACGTTTTCCAAACATTACATTGTGGTTGTGGAAACAGTGAAAACTAAAACTACACTATAACACAAAAACTGTGCATAATCAGTACTTCAATAACAACAATAATAATTTAGCTTAATATGTTACGTGTCAATCAAAACTTTAGAAAAAATGGCTGTTACACAACAATGTTCAGTTTATGCAAACACATTAATATGTTAGGTTGTTTGTCACTATTCGTTAGAGACCCACCAATATTATAGAACTAATTACCAATTACACCCAGAATTTAAGCTTCCATCATAATTTCCTCACCAGCATGCTGTTGCAAACACTTGTGACTTTCATTCTTCCATTGAACACATAAAGAGAATTTAGGCAGAATGTTAGTGTCAGCCACCGTTCACTTTAATTGTATGGAAAAAGATGTAACGAAAGTCTCCTTACGTGTTCCACAGAAGAAATTCATAGGGCTTTGGAAAAACATGAGGTAGAGTAAATGATGAAAGCAAAAATTACTTATTTAAAAACGGATTAAATTATGCAAACTACAGATTAAAATATTTTGTTACCGCTATTCTTTAAAGACCCACCAGAAGATTTTTAATTTTTTTTTATTGGTACACACAGTATTAAAGAATAACCGATTAGGTAGAAAATTGAGAATATCGGTTAAAAAAATACTTGTAAAAACGATTATCTGTCTATCTCAAATTTTTGCACACCCACTGTCATTGTCTCTCTGCGTTCAGTTCCAGTGCGGATCTTGTTTCTAAGAGATCCAGAACCACAACATCACTGGTGTTTCCCATTTGCCGTGGACAGCAATCCTCCCGCCACCATCAAATGGCTGTTCAACAACACCCAACTCATTGAGACCCGCTACATCTACACCGAACTGATCCGAGATGTGGCCGATGGCTCCGTTCAACACGGCTGCCTCTTTCTCAACAAACCCACCCATCTGAATAACGGCTACTACACCCTCATCGTGGAAAATAAACTGGGGAGGGATGAGGCCACAGTAAATTCAAAGTTCATGAACAGTCCATTTGGCCCCTTTGATCCAGAAGGCATCATTCCGGGTGAGCACACATCATCACACAACTTATATAGTATGTACAGCATGTAATGCATTGCATCAGCAATACCAAGTGTGGTACTTGGATATCAAAAACTAATTTATTGTTATAATCTCTCTCCATTTGCCAGTCCTCATTGATGAACCAAGTAAGTCATTCTGAATTTCCTTTGATCAACTTTTTTATTATTCATATTTACAGTATATTACTTAACTTGGTATAATATTATTCTGGGATTAATACCAAAAACAATAAGCAAACTAGTCAACACTGCTACAGTGGAGTTTCAAATACAAAGTGACAGTAAATTTGGCATCTTTCTGTACTCTGACTGCTGCAATCTTGAATTTTTTTCCTTTTCTGGAAAGTCATGCAAATGTAATAGTGCATTTTTTCTTTTGCTTTAGTAGCAAATGGGAACACTGCGTTAACATTTGCTAAGGTCTCCTATTTTTTGCTGGTGTAGCCTGAAGGGGTGGTCATACTGTGAATTTATGAAAGACCCAACCTTCCCTTATAGTCAGTCCTACATAAACATACAAAATATATATCAGGGTTATGTTAAGTATAAGTTTCTTGCTGGCATGGTGTAGAGTACACGGCTAAGAACCATGTTATGGTAACTTGATGTTAAATATGTATTTAAATATATACAGTAGGTGTCATAAATGTTCCTTTTATTAGGCTACTATGAAAATTGTTAATACTTTATTATTACTCTAACTAATAAACTAATTCATAATGCGTAATAACTGGTAAGCATTGTAGCTAATATGAGTGTAGTAAAGTTCACATGAACACGTTATCTTGTATTAGATGGGCTGGTTTGAGTATTTCTTTAACTGCTGATCTCCTGGGATTTTCACACACAACAGTCTCCAGATTTTACACCAAATGGTGCCAAAAACAAAAAAACATCCAGTGAGCGGCAGTTCTGTGGATGTAAATGCCTTGTTGATGAGAGAGGTCAACAGACTAGTTTGAACTGACAAAGTCTATGGCAACTCAGATAACCGCTCTGTACAATTGTGGTGAGAACAATATCATCTCAGAATTCTGGGATGCAGCTTGGCTCTGTTTTGGGGAAACGAGGGGGACCTACATTAAAATGTATGGTTATTTATTTTATTTGTGTACTATTATGTGTTTTTCTGAGTATAGTGAAATTGTTGTCCTATTTAGAGATATAAATTGAAATGATTTGATATCACAAGATAAAGGCTCCACAAACAGCAGTAAAAGGTAAAAAATAAAATAAGAGGATAAAAAATGAACAGGGGTGCAGTAACATGCAATAACAATTTTAATTGCATAAGTTACATTTAAATGTATATATACATATATTAAACATACATATCTAAAAATATTTACGTTTAGCAGGGAAATACATTTACAATGCAAATTATGGTTACTTCAGAGATACTTGTGCATCAGATGCTGGTAATGTCCCGCCCCTTACTGAAATGGAAAATATTATTGGTTACCAAATATTCAATCACATCTGAAATGGACATTCTGATTGGTGGATCAGCTTAGTCGGACTGTCTGTCTTGCCAGTGCCATCAGTTGTGCTCCCGCAGCTCGGTGCGCATTTAGAGAGAATATCTGTACACTTATATATAAACAATTCACTCAATGGTGCTGTGGCATTGCATTAGTAAATTGAAAATGTTCCGGGTCAAAAGACTATTCATTGTTCTGGCGGCCATATATTTACATTTAACTTGCTATAGTTTACTTAGATACATTCCAATCATGCAATTGGAAAAAGGGTCCATAGTCCAACCAATGACCAAATGTACTGATTGCTTACTATTGAAAATACAATTTTATCTAAGTGATAATCCAATGTTTTATTAACAGCAGCTCCCACGAACCAATCAACAGACGATGTTACTGAAATACTGGAGAGCAGAGTTTTTGGGGTAAGAGATGAGTCACATATGTATACAGAACAAACTGTTATTTTTCATCTTGCACTCATGATGGATGTTTATTTTGACAGGTGTCAGTAGCTGTGGGTCTTGCTGTGTTTGCATGCACATTTCTGCTCATCATGGTTGTTGTCATCAATAAATGGGGGCAGCACTCCAAGTTTGGTATCCATCGTAAGTTATACTTCCGCATACAGTATCAAAGTTATCATGAAATCAAAATCAATCCTACAGTTTAGTTTCTTAGTTTCTTAATGCATGATCATGTTCTTATCGTGTACAAAAATGTAATAACTTGCTTTGCCACTGAAACGGTTTTCCGTTTTGGCTGTTGCAACAAATTCTTCTTTCTTTTCACCCCCTTCCCCTCAACTACCTGGATTAATTCTGGTACGTAACTCCTACCTTTCACGGTCCAATCAATTCCCTATGGATAAAACCAAGTCCCCCCAACATATTTCTCATTTTCACTCAGAATTACGTCACAATACAGAAGTAAAATTGGTTGCGAACAGTGTTTGTCGATATGAAGGGTTTTGCTTAAAAAAAAAAAAAAAAGAAAAAAAAAAGAAGATAAAATGCACTTTGAATGCAAGATTATAAAAAGTATGTAAAAAAAAAAGTATGCAAATGTATAATTGTAAACGTAATTTTTTTGAACAGTATACTGACCTCTATCTGAGTGGATGCAGCATCACACAAACGCAAATGTTTCCGGTTATCAATATCAATGTGGAAATTGCCTATTCAGAGACATATTTGCCACCCATGGTTAATTTATTTCAATAATAATATCAAAAAAATGTGACCAATGACAATGTGATTACCACGACATGAGTGATAGAGCACAACAGTGGCCGCCCACTTTTCCCAGCCATCTTGGTTCCGGAAGTATTTTTCCCATTAATTTCTTTCAAAGGGATTTCATAAAATCCTTCATTAAAAAACATGAAACTAACCAACCAGCAAAGAAGTCAATCCAATGAAGCATTGTGAATTACATAATAGAATTAAAAAGGATACTGTAAATATACAGTATAAAACTATAGATTTTTTTTTTTTGTAATTTGATTATAAGTATATAAACAACATCACATTTTTTTAATTTCATATTTACAAATATATAAGACCAACTCAACTGCGTCATTCACATTACGTCATGCGAGTGGTCGCTGCAGTGCTTTTTTGGCGAACTTTGTCGCAATTATCTGATTGGTGGATCTTTTCTCTTCATGATCATGGGTAGTGTCTTAAGTTGAATTAACATAGACTGATGGCTTCAACAGAAGCATATACCATTGATTAACAACCTTAGAGCTCATGGCAGGTCTGTCTTTGACAGTATATATGTTATCATTAAAAATGATTTTGCCTATGGAAGAAATTAATGGAATTTTTACTTCTGAAACCCGACTGTTGGACTGTATACTCTTATGACATCACACTATGGCGGCCTCCACGAAGGAGGGCCAGCCTTGAAAAAAACAAGCAAACAAAACGCATTACACTTTTTCAAAATGTTTTTCTTTATATGTTTAACTAAAGAAATTACTTACTGCACCATTAAGCCAAGTTATTTTTATTTGTATAGCGCTTTTCACGACACACATCATTTCAAAGCACCTTTACTGGAATTATGCTTTAACAGAAAAAGAAGCTGTAATATAGTAATGTCTTTGAGTCATAATAGTACAATTTAATAAAAAACCTGAATACAAATTTTGCTTAAAATAAATAATACAATATATAAGTAAATTATATTTAGATTTAGACCCCCAGTGAGCAAGCTTAAGACCACTGTGCCAAGGAACACAAAACTCTTATGATGTTGGTTAATGGAGAAAAATAACTTTGGGAGAAACCAGACTCACTGTGGGGGCCAGTTCCCCTCTGGCTAAAAAGCATGTATATAATGCCAATATTAGTTATTTATGTGCAAGTCATGGTTTAAAATTAATAAACTAAGTAAGTGTGAGGAGCCAGTGTTTAAACAGAATGATTTTGTATGAACATTAACATGGACACTTCTCTATAAAGACGATCTTTCTCCCAAATTCCAACTAAAAACTCCGGTTACTGATTTATAGCAAGAGCACACGTGTTTCACTTGTTCAAAAGACAGTGCTAAATTAATTTCACTCATTGACAAATGGAGACATTTCAAAGTCCCACCAATTTAAGAGGAAAGGGAACTACTGCACGAAAACACATTGTGTGCGATACGCAATAGCAGAAGAACGTTAGCATAAAACAGAAGATAAAAAATCAGTAGACAGCACAATAACAGGCCATGCCAAAATGACTTTATCCATTATTATTTTCGATTCCGAATAAGTTCCTGATAATAAGTAACTGAACAAGAGGCATTGTGTTGCTTTAAAGTAATGCTCAAAAAGGAATCGAAAAATGGCCTCTTTCTGTAAGCTGTAACTTTGTACAGTGTCAGCCTAACAGCTCGGCAAAGTGCTGCCAGGTCTTAATTACAGCATGCAAAGTAAATAGCATCGGGAGCCCCAGCCGCGAGCCAGCCATTAAAGAAGAGTGATGGAGCCAGGCTTTTCAGGTCCACTCGCTCCTCTCACAAAGTGCCTAAGTGGACCTGATTGCCTCACTCCCATCTCTGCCTCTATTCCCCACGTTCCTTTTTGCTGCCCAGTCTGGGGTCTCTTTGCGGTTAAAGCTTGATTGGGTTTTGTGATTTGAAGGAGAAGCTTTTGCTAATACAGATTTCTAAAACCGAGATGATTTAGTTTAAATAAGGTAAACATTCTGCTAGATATCTTTTTGTAGCATTTGCAGTCAATTTTAACAAACATATGATTAGTAGTGCTTGCTAAGGCAGGCATGGGTAGTACTACTGTTAATATACTTAGGGTTAGAGACTTGAACAAATCCTTAATCCTAAATACTGAACTCTGACCCTGAAAGTCTACGTGTCGAAATTGAATACAAATTATTCTGCAGCAATTATGAAAATTCCTTTTCACTGTTCAACATAGGTTATATTATCTTCTTATATTTTCATTTGAATCATACTGGGACAATTCTAGTTCAAATCTTTCTTGATTAACTTAAAGATGAAGTGTGTTATTTCGTCATCACTTGCGGCGCCAAATGGAATTGTAAATAAAAGACAACATGTTTCCTGAACACTCCCCCTCGTCTGTCATTGGCTGAAAAAACAGGTAGCCTGGATGACATTGGCTGAGCCAATGATGCTGTGTAGGGTTGCTCAAACAAATATGGTGTGTTCAAGTCATATCGGAATGATTTTGTTTATGGGTTGAGCGCACATGACACTACAAAGTCTTACCTGTGGGAAACTCAGACTTTCCCATTTTCCATGTCGTGTAAAAAAAAGATTTTAACTGCGCAGTTTAGTTTGCATCCATTTTTTGTACTGTTATTGAAGAAAATAAGACTCATTTCGCTGGTTTATGAGCAAAACTACATTTCCCATAATTAAAGGGGTGGCACATCAATTACATACCTAATGCACTGCTTGCGCTTAATTTTGTTACAATGGTGCTTCTTAAGCTTCTTATCTTTGCCAGTAAAGAGAGAAAGACATATGAAATAGCAAAATAGGAATATTCTTTCGGACTGAAATCACATTGACATCCAACCTCGTAAATACAAATTTTGCCTTGAACGCAACAATTGAGCAATGCTTTGAAAACGGCCAGAGTCACAGTCAACTTTGCAAATAATGTTAAAACAAAATAGATTTACCCAAGAAGCAAAATTGTCTAAGATATTAGAGGATATATCTTTAAAATAAGTGCATTTGGTCTTACTGCACTGGCACTGACAGATTTTTTTCACTCGTTTTTAACCGACTTTCCAGACTTACCATTTGTTGTCTATCTGTCTACAGGTTCTTCTGTTTTAGGGACTGAGGATGATCTGGCCGTGTCTCTCCGCTTTATGAACTTCGGGGCAAGTCCTCCTTCTTCAGATGATGGCACGCTTGATTCCAGCTTGTCCAGTTTTGTAGAGAATCCCCAATACTTTTGTGGCATCATCAAAGATAAAGATATGTGTGAGTAGTGGCTAATATTACGCCAGCTTTTGAGCATGCTAATTTCAATGTATTACATTGAACATGTATATATTTCCTAATTGTATTAAACAACAGATCAATGTGACTATTTCTATGTTTATATTGCAGGTGTCCAGCACATTAAAAGAAAAGACATTGTTTTGAAGTGGGAACTGGGTGAGGGAGCATTTGGCAAAGTGTACCTGGCTGAATGCGCCAACCTTTGCCCTGATACTGACAAGATGCTGGTCGCCATCAAGGTATGGTCAATGTTTTGTGTTATCCAGGGATGTATTATGAGTTGTAAAGGCCCCAGGGCCAATTCTCCAATTATATTAAAGTTGGGGTTTGGGGGGGGGGGTTAGTTTTATGCTTGTTTCGAGCGGGGGGAATCGCCAAACTGGATTGTACGACCTTAAAGCCCAGGGCCCCCCCGGGCAGTCAAGGGCCCCTAGTGGTCAAGGGCCCTTGGGCACTGGCCCCATTGGCCCGGGCGGTAATCCATCCCTGGTGTTCACTCTGGTCAATATGTGTCTATATTATCTGCTTTCTTTGAAAACACTACCATTTTGGCCTCACATACACATTACATCTTTGCTTTTTTCCCCTTCTGTATACAGTATTTGTATCTGACTGTATTTGTTTTTATGGACAGACCTTGAAAGTCGCCAGCGAGTCCACCCGCCAGGATTTCCAGCGTGAGGCCGAGCTGCTCACAGTGCTACAACACGAGCACATTGTACGTTTCTATGGTGTGTGTACAGACGGAGAGCCTCTGGCTATGGTGTTTGAATACATGCGACACGGAGACCTCAACCGCTTTCTAAGGTCAGTCTAATAACCACTAGCTGCTCCCAGAGAATTACCTACAGCAGTGTGGTGTAGCGGTCTGAAAGTGACCAGACAAAACAGCCCTTGGAGAAAGAGCATTAATCCATACATGATGTTTTAGTACAACTCAAGAAATACCAACACACACTGTCTGTCATTTCAAGAATTGTTTTTATTTTGTTTTTGTGCTTTTAATGGTTAATGTTTTAATGGTTTGTGCCTTAATGGTTTCTTACTTAAGTCTTACTTCTAAGAATAAAAATATATATGTAAATTGTATTGCATTTACTTCCCTCAACAGTCAAATGATGAGATCACTTCAGATTTTAACAGGGCAGATAAAACAAATTAGAGGTAAATTTAATGCAATTCTTGCAAAAGCTTATAAGAGCCATATGTTCGGGAATAAGTCTACATTGTTTGTGCTGGGTATTTTGTAGATTCAAAAGAACCAGCTCATAAAAGTCATTCATTTGGGAATCAGACAACACTGGTCACACTGTGTGTTTTGTGCTGTAGATTCAAAAGAACCGACTCATAAGAGTCATTCGTTTGGGAATCAGACAACACTGGTCACACTGTGTGTTTTGTGCTGAAGATTCAAAAGAACCACTCATAAGAGTCATTCGTTTGGGAATCTGACTACACTGGTCGCATTTTAGATTCAAAAGAACCAGATTATAAAAGTAATTAATTTGGGAATCAGACTACGCTGGTCACACTGGGTGTTATGCACTGTACAATCAGAACCGACTCATAAGAGTCATTCGTTTGGGAATCAGACAACACTGGTCACACTATGTGTTTTGTGCTGAAGATTCAAAAGAACCGGCTCATAAGAGTCATTCTTTTGGGAATCGGACTACACTGGTCGAATTTTAGATTCAAAAGATCCAGCTCATAAGAGTCGTTCATTTGGGAACCCCACTACCATGGTCATGCTAGTATTTTTTTCACTGTAGATTCAAAAGAATTGTCTCAACAGAGTCATTCATTCATGAATCAGACAACACTGGTTACAATGTGTATTTTGCATTGTAGATTTAAAAGAACTGGCTTTTAAGAGTAATTTGTTCAGGAATCAGGTTGTGCTTTGCTCTATAGATTCAAAAGAACCAGCTTATAAGGGTAATTCGTTCAGGAATCAGACTACACTGGTCACACTGGGTGTTTTGCACCATAGATTTAAAAGAACTGGCTCATAAGAGTTCTTCGTTTTGGGAATGTTACTACACTGATTGTGCTGAAGATTCATAAGAACTGGCTGATGTGAGTCATTTGAAGATTTAGACTACACTGATCGCACTGTTTGTTTCCCACAATAGATTCAGTAGAGGGGCAGAACTGCGAATGAGTAGTGCTGCAGGATACACAGTTCCGGTATTTAGAACCAGTTCTTGGTTCTAAACCCTAGTGCCTATGCATTCTATTAATGGACAGATATTGCATAGCAAATAATGTACTGGAAGTTATTGGTGCGAATGGAATTGGGACACAACCTGAACTCGAATCAGTCACCCACGTGATCACCAAAGCTCCAAGATGTCCAAAATACCACCTTAGGGCTGTTCACACAGAACATGTTCAACAGATTCAGTCCAACAGTCAAACACGTCAGTCTTGCTCATGTCTACACAGCAAAATAGTGCAGAAGGATGCAAAAACGTGTTCAGAGTGAACGAATCTTTAGGCTGGTTAATGTTATTTATTAAGCTGGGATAAAACTCATTATTTTAATATTGTAAGAATTTACACATCACCTTTTAAACGTTTAATTTTCCATATTTTTCTATGTACTTTCACATTCATATCTACTGAAACTCAAAGGACAAACTGTGGAGAAGCACAACAGAGCTTGAATGTGGATCCAGCTTTGTGATGCTCAAGTTTTAATTAAGATGTAAAGTTCACTGAAGTATGAGTTAACTGATGGGGGACTGACTGACCATATGTGCAACACAGCTGAGTCTCGGTGCGTAAAGATCCAGTCTGTCTGCCAGGTGGTTGCTGGGGCCAGACTGGAATGTTTGAGGGGGAGATGGAAATCACATTTTCATGAGACGAGTGTATGGATGTGTCTCCAGTCTCTGCAGCAGCTGCCCCTATCCTGCCACCTGCCTGCTAAACTAATAGGGTTCACATACGAAATCTCATAGCAGAATGGAGTGGCAGAGAGTTTGGACAACTGTAATAGGATGAATGGAGTCAGTGGTTCGCTCATTGAGGCCTGATACACAATGCAAGTCGAGGGTGACCCTGACTCGGAGACAAGTCTTCACTTGTAAAACAAAATAGATCATTGCAGATGAATGGTTTAACAGAAGGCACATGAAAAAATGTCTTTACTTTTAGGAGTCCAATCAAATAATGAGTTGAGAAAGATCATTGAAAAAGATTCATTCATCACTCTCGAAATGGAAGGCCAAGTTAAGCGTATTGTATTGTAAGGTACAGTGCCTTGCGAAAGTATTCGGCCCCCTTGAACTTTTCGACCTTTTGCCACATTTCAGTCTTCAAACATAAAGATATAAAACTGTCATTTTTTGTGAAGAATCAACAACAAGTGGGACACAATCATGAAGTGGAACGAAATTTATTGGATATTTCAAACTTTTTTAACAAATAAAAATCTGAAAAATTGGGCGTGCAAAATTATTCAGCCCCTTTACTTTCAGTGCAGCAAACTCTCTCCAGAAGTTCAGTGAGGATCTCTGAATGATCCAATGTTGACCTAAATGACTAATGATGATAAATAGAATCCACCTGTGTGTAATCAAGTCTCCGTATAAATGCACCTGCTCTGTGATAGTCTCAGAGGTCCGTTTAAAGCACAGAGAGCATCATGAAGAACAAGGAACACACCAGGCAGGTCCGAGATACTGTTGTGGAGAAGTTTAAAGCCGGATTTGGATACAGAAAGATTTCCCAAGATTTAAACATACCAAGGAGCACTGTGCAAGCGATAATATTGAAATGGAAGGAGTATCAGACCACTGCAAATCTACCAAGACCCGGCCGTCCCTCTAAACTTTCAGCTCATACAAGGAGAAGATTGATCAGAGATGCAGCCAAGAGGCCCATGATCACTCTGGATGAACTGCAGAGATCTACAGCTGAGGTGGGAGACTCTGTCCATAGAACAACAATCAGTCGTATACTGCACAAATCTGGCCTTTATGGAAGAGTGGCAAGAAGAAAGCCATTTCTTAAAGATATCCATAAAAAGTGTCATTTAAATCTTTCTGTATCCAAGTTTGCCACAAGCCACCTGGGAGACACACCAAACATGTGGAAGAAGGTGCTCTGGTCAGATGAAACCAAAATCGAACTTTTTGGCAACAATGCAAAACGTTATGTTTGGCGTAAAAGCAACACAGCTCATCACCCTGAACACACCATCCCCACTGTCAAACATGGTGGTGGCAGCATCATGGTTTGGGCCTGCTTTTCTTCAGCAGGGACAGGGAAGATGGTTAAAATTGATGGGAAGATGGATGGAGCCAAATACAGGACCATTCTGGAAGAAAACCTGATGGAGTCTTCAAAAGACCTGAGACTGGGACGGAGATTTGTCTTCCAACAAGACAATGATCCAAAACATAAAGCAAAATCTACAATGGAATGGTTCACAAATAAACATATCCAGGTGTTAGAATGGCCAAGTCAAAGTCCAGACCTGAATCCAATCGAGAATCTGTGGAAAGAACTGAAAACTGCTGTTCACAAACGCTCTCCATCCAACCTCACTGAGCTCGAGCTGTTTTGCAAGGAGGAATGGGCAAACATTTCAGTCTCTCGATGTGCAAAACTGATAGAGACATACCCCAAGCGACTTACAGCTGTAATCGCAGCAAAAGGTGGCGCTACAAAGTATTAACTTAAGGGGGCTGAATAATTTTGCACGCCCAATTTTTCAGTTTTTTATTTGTTAAAAAAGTTTGAAATATCCAATAAATTTCGTTCCACTTCATGATTGTGTCCCACTTGTTGTTGATTCTTCACAAAAAATGACAGTTTTATATCTTTATGCTTGAAGCCTGAAATGTGGCAAAAGGTCGAAAAGTTCAAGGGGGCCGAATACTTTCGCAAGGCACTGTATATAAAGGTTGCTGTGGTTGTATACTGCATGTTTTTTTAAGTCGGTCATCCGGGTAATCCATGCATGCAGAAAATTCACAATTCACAAACCCAGTGAACCCAGTTTATGTAGGGAACTTACCTTTTGGTCCAAAAGTTGGGCAGCACAATAATACCTTATTTAGGCCAAATGCAGCATGAAATGTATCCTTTAATGATAGAATGCACTTAAAGATCAAAAACTAACCCTAACCCTATAACCTAACCCTAACTGTGACGAGCTCGATGAAAAAAAAAATGCATTCTTGTATTTTGAGATGAGTTCCTGCGCTTTGTGAAGGAATTTACTTGTATGATACATATAGTGGCTGTCTATGTAGATCTTTCCATATTGGTCGCTTATCTTGTGCCATTTGGGCTAGGACGCTGCCTATTTAGGCAGCTCACTTGGTTTTAGAGCACGTACATCAAATTTCAAAAATAATCGGCCTGATCTCAAAATTACGTGATTTTTGCATAATGACATTACCTTGTTTATTACACTAAAAGCGAGTTCATGTTTCATGAGGTACCTAACAGATATTATGAAAAGCGAATGTGACATGAAAAACAAAACAAAAAACGATTTTTCAGTTACTAAAACATACCTCCATAGCCTAAATTTTAAACCTAATCGAGATTACAATTACAGCTGTCGCAATTACATAATCGTGAAAAGTGTCAATTACGGTAATCCATTTAGTTATACTCCCATTTCACCAAAATTACCATATTTTTGGGCCATTATGTGCATGAATTCAGAGGTAAATCTGACACGTTTAAATTAGTCTAAAGGCATATCAGTAATGCTCACTATCTAAATTATAATGTTAACACTTTTTGTTTTACATGCAATTAAAATATTACAAAAATTCAGGAACATAGTTCCCAAGTTGCTTTAAAGCAGAGCCTACATAAAGAATATGGCATGCAACACAAGTGTTTTAATGTAAATTCTGTTAACTGAAATGAATAATCTCACTTACAATATCAAAGGAAATAATCGGCAATTAGGATTTTCTTCATAATCGTGCAGCTCTAATTTAACCTAAACAATATTGCTATAAAAAGCAAATTGCTGGAGAAACCAAATAATTTTGTGATACTTCTATGACACTTTCCTGCTCTTCAGGACTAGTCCTTTGCATTGCAAGTGCAAGTGTACATGCCTCATAAAGGATGTAAATGTAGTTGATATAATGCAAACACTAAAATATATCGCCTTATAAATCATGCACTTCATTAAAAGTGTTTAGATGTCATAAGATAGCACTGTCTGAGGAACAGGGCGAAAAGTCAGTGTTTATGAACTGATAATCTGCCATTTTACTTGTGATTTGTGTGAAATTCAATAAAAGTTATTTTTGTAGCATCACTAGTGTTCATTTGACCAGAATGATGTAAAACTATTTTAAAATAATTTAGCAAAAAATGTACGTACTGTAACGAGATTCCTGACACCAGGTTGAAAATAGTACAAGTATAGTTGGTAGAATGCTCTTCGGACTATACCCAAAGTCTCTGTCCTCTGTTCAATGGCTTTAAACAGCTATTTTATACATGTCTCTTGTTTTCAGGGCTCATGGTCCAGATGCTTGCATCTTGGATGAAGTGAAGGTTCCTCCAGCGGGTCAGCTGACTCTTCCTCAGATGCTCCAAATCGCAGCTCAGATCGCTTCAGGCATGGTGTATCTCGCTTCTCTGCACTTTGTGCACAGAGACCTGGCCACCAGGAACTGTTTAGTTGGAGAAGGACTGATGGTGAAGATTGGAGACTTCGGAATGTCGAGAGACATTTACAGCACAGACTACTACAGGGTAACAGCACATTTGAGTCACATTCCGTTTAAAGGAATAGTTCACCCAAAATTTAAAATTCAATTATTTGCTAACCCTCATGTTGTTCCAAACCCATGTGACTTTCTTTCTTAAGTGGAACACAAAAGGAGATGTTATAAAGAATGTTAGATTAGGAGAAACAACTTTTTTTTCCCCCTCCAGATAGTCTTAAATGTAAAAATATAGTTTTTATAAAAAATAAAATGTATATAATTTTTATGAGTTACAAAAACAACAATGAAAATGTAAAATTTACCAAAACTAAAGATAGAGACTATTTTGATTTTGAAAACATTATTTTTCATGTCGTTCATAAGTTTTTAAAGCCTTACAAGGAAATCATATATCCTTATTTTATTATTTGATTTATATATTTGAAGTTAAATATGTAAAAATTACTTAAGATGTATGAAGCACACATGCACCTTAAAAAAAAATATGACAATTTAAATGACAATTAATCGTCATAGCCTTAAATCCGAAAATTAATCATCAAAATTGCAATTATTTGTTTGACAACTAATCGTCAGCCAAATTTCTTAATTGTGACAGCCCTACTTTTATCCAATGCAACATACAAAATTGATGTAATTTGTTGTCTTTGATACCATTAGGTTGGTGGAAGGACGATGCTACCAATTCGCTGGATGCCACCAGAAAGTATCATGTACAGGAAGTTTACCACAGAGAGTGACATCTGGAGCTTTGGAGTGGTCCTCTGGGAGATCTTCACATACGGAAAACAACCATGGTATCAGCTATCCAACAGTGAGGTACAGAACTAAATTTGGTTGCGCAATCAAATGTCCAGTGTTTCTTCAAATTTCAAACTCATTCATTGTTCCATAAAGAACAGCCTGATAATATGCACATACTGATAATGTGTACGCCTTTAATTCCTCGTAAGTAGCTTTGAAAAAAAAAATGAGAATTGCATAAATAAAATAAATAATTTGAATGTTGTCTTGCTGATGACATCGAAAACATTCGAATAGTTGCGTATCAGTGCTGGCCAGTGAGCTAAAGCATACAGACAAAGCTATTGCAACCCTCATTGTGATATGAATATCCATTTTGGTCTGAATGAGACTGTGCTCTTAAGCACTTATCAACGTGGAGATCAATAGATTTTTAGGTACCAGAGTGATCCAGACCTCTCAGATCAGACACCAAAAAGTGGACGCTGGTGTGACCACAACTGCACTTTTACGCAGGAGAGGCCTCTCTTCTTTCAAGAGAGAGGTGGATCACTTTTCCCGCCAACTCAATTTTAATCTGATTAAACCTCATCTTCGCCTCGAGCCAACGTTGTTTAACCTTGTTAACCTAATCCTCCCTGAGCCAATGATGGACACAGCTAATTATCGAAAGCCTAATTGTAGGGGGCAGAGACAGATCATTCTTGACTTTTCCAATCTGCAAGGAGAGACTTTCGGAGGGGTCAATGTGAATTTATGTTAATTTATTGCAATGATTGAAAGCCCTTTTCAGTATGATGTTGTGTGGTGTTGACAGTCTCTTTACCTCATTTGATTATGAGATAATGCTATAAGGGCATAATGTCAGTGCCAGTTTAAATAGTGACCAGGAAGAGCCATGTTGAGAAGTAGCTCATTCTATAGAGTCACCCGATGTACTCAATACAAGTTGAAGGGGATCACAAAAAATTAAATTTTCCTTGATCTTTTTGAGTTTGACGTAGGCAAGGTAAGCTCTTTTGTACAGCCAATTACATACGCAATGGTAATTTCGAGTGCTTTACATAGTCATGATAAAGGAGAAAATAATAAAAACGTAAGGAGAGGTAAAGAATAAAATATATTTGTGTTATAATATTTCTTAACACCAGAAAAAGTGTAAAATTATTTAAAGTCTGTTGAACTTTGTGCTGTTCCTGGTTGTGTGTGGAATCTAAAGTTTTTTTTTTAACAAGATCTCTGATCATTTCAGTCTGATCTTAACATTTTGAGTGGAATATTTCAGCGCAGATTGTTTTTTAAAAAAAATGTTGCACCAGTTTCATACACTAACCTGCAAACTCATCAATGTCACTTTGTTCATTCTTGAAGTAGTACAAAAACCTTTTGTTAGTATATGGTGACTAGATTCACATCTTTGGACTGCCACCTGCACCCCATCGATGCATCCTGTGTGCGAAACCTAGATATGTAGAAAAATTGTAATATAAAATTATACTTTTAAATATGACACTAAATTATGAAATATACAGTATGCCCAATCACAACAACAACAAGATTTAAGAGTCTTAGAGACTTGGGGTGGGCTCTTATGACTTGGGTCAGGAAGCAACAACCACCCAGACACACTAGCAACCACCCAGAACACTTTAGAAACTCTCTAGCAACCACCCAGAATACACTAGCAACATCTACAACACCCTAGCAACCACCCAGAACATATTAGCAACAAACAGAACACATAAGCAACACCTTAGTAACCATCCAGAAAACACTAGAAACACCCTAGCAACCACCCAGTACACACTAGTAACACCTCAGCACCCAACCAGAACAAAATAGCAATACACCAGTCACAAACCAGAACATGCTAGCAACACAAAAGTAAAAACCCTAGCAACCACTCAGAAAACACTAGCAACACCCAGAAAATTCTAAACACCTTATCAACCACACAAAAAAAACCCTTGCAACAGCAAAAACATACTAGCAACACCTGGAACACACTAGCAACACCATAAAAACCACCCAGAACACTATAGCAACACCTTAGCACCCAACCAGAACAAACTAGCAACATTCTAGCAACCACACAGAACATGATCGCAACAACCTAGCAACCAACCAGAACATATTAGCAACACTCTAGAAACCACCCAGAACACACTAGCAATTTGAACACGCAAGCACCACTGACAATTTCTTCAGAAAAAAGTATAATATGTACATTAGATATAGCAAATTATAAACACAGTATTGAAAGTTCTTTTTAAAAATGACATTAATTAAAATCAAGGTCCAAAAAATTGCACACCCTGCAATATAATCTTAATATGCAATAGGAAAAAACTTTTTCATGAAGATATGGACTTTTTGAGCATGATTTTAATCTAAGAATTTGCTCAATAAATGTTTACCAAGTTGCAGACACATTGTCAATTGTCATTCAAAGCAATTCACAGACACAAACTTGTATTTTTATTCATATGTTTTCCAATTTTTTCTCTGTAAATTCAAAATGTTTACCCACTTTCCAGGCAATAGAGTGCATCACACAGGGTCGAGAGCTCGAACGGCCGCGTACCTGCCCGAAAGAAGTGCACCTGCTCATGCAGGGCTGCTGGCAGAGAGAACCGCAGCAGAGGCTCGTCATCAAGGACATCTACAACCGCCTCGTAGCCCTTGTGAAGAACCCGCCCGTCTATCTGGACATTCTGGAGTAGAGGCGTGCAGAAACGAGCAAGGAGAGACTCACTTCCGGCAGCAGGATTGGGCTGAGGATGAAAACAATGGTGGGTTTAGATGGACGGAAATCAAAGAACTGTCTCATATTCAGATGTGCTGTACAAACGTTTCCCTTGTTTGTTGATGTGTATGTGAAATCCACTGCTGCTGCTTGTTGTTCAGCCCTTTATGGAGCACCAAATGAAAGAATGTAAGACTGTATCCAAGTGTTCAAATTGTAAAAATAGGAAATAAGAAAAACAAACTTGAGTGGATACTTGCGTTAGTGGAAATTGCTTATGACTCACCCCAAAAGAGACTTTCTATATGACGATATTGTTGTCTGGGCCTTCTTGTATTATAATTGTAGATCATTAAAGGTGATGAGAGTAATTTTTCCTGACGTTAAAATAGAGTACTCATATTTCAGTTTAATTTGCAGAGATAACTATACGTAAGCCACTGTAGGTTGATTTTCTGCTCTGTGGCACTTGTTTATAAAACATTGCTCTGTTTGTATGTGCATCACGACATAGAAACATTGGCTCAACCAATAGCATGAAAACAATTATTATTTTTGCATTCGGTGATGCAGAAATTACACACTTCACCTTTAACTATTATGTAAAGTTCCTAAATAATTTGACCTTCAAATGAGGATTTGAAGTTGCTTTAATTTAAACGTTGTGCCAAGTTGACTGCATTACTTTTGATTACTTCAAGTGTCTTGCAATTATCAATATAATACATCAACCTCTTATGCGTGATCTAAACATGCATGTATTGTACATCTTTCAATGTTTAACAGCAACTTCTAATTATTCCTATTACTTCCTGCTTTTTTTACCGTATCAAAAGCAACAGCAAGGTCGGCAACAGATCAAAAATAGTGGAGACTATCGCAATGGAAGACTTGCGTACCTCATACTGCGCAGTATACACGGTATACTGGCTACAATAATTTTTAACTAGTATATGAAACAGTGTGCAGTAAATGTTTCACATGGTTAAATGCTACATTGTTACACACTGGAGGTCTTCATGTATTAGGGTATGCATACAGGAAAAACTACTAGCAGTTTGCTAGTCTGCTATTACAAACAAAGCCAGAATTTTAGCATGCTACCAGTGTAAGGACAGAGGTGGTGTCAATCGAATATTAATTTATCACACAGCATGTTAAGCTGCAAATGTCGCTTTTTATTATTTTTATTCATTCGATAATGGGTGCGTCATTTTTACGTGCTGATTGTGCCTCCTGTACATAAGCTAGCAACTGAATTGCGTCATGTTTTCTTATTATTATTATTATTTTATTTTATTAATTTTTTTATTCTAACTTTATCTAGTGTTTTAAAGACTAGATATGATTTCAGCTTCATGCCTTCTGATGATTTGTGACAAATTAAACATTAAAGGTGCACTCAGTATCTTTTGCCTTTGTGTCATCTTGGACCAACAGTGACACCTAGTGGCGTGGATGCAGCATTATTCAAAATCAATAGTTTTTAGTTACAGATGCCATTGCAGAAATGTACTATTCACAGTTGAGCCATGAATAATTTAAACCATGAGTGAAAGTGTCTAATATCAAAGCGATTACTGAGATTAAGCGAGAAGTATCTGGCTGGTCGTGTGTTCCCCCATGTGCGGACCCGCTCCATGTAGAATAAAACAGCTTTTATAAGGTTGCTGATATGACTGGAGTTCTTCATCTCATGTGATTGCTCGTTATTTTCTACCTATGTTTCAAAATTACTATTAATTTCTTCAGGAGTATAACATATTTAATGAGGAAAGAATTACTGAGTGCATCTTTAAACAAACGGTTTACATTTGGGAACCATAAATTAAATAATATGATTTCAAATCATGTAAATTAGAGACATTCATTTGACATTTATACATCAATAACAGCCTTGAAGCAAAAGCATCTGAAATCTACAGTATAATTTGTATCATTGTACAAATAAATGTAACAGAGTTTTTGTTGTTGTTGATAAACGAATGTACAAAATCTGTATTAAACCTGACTTTATTCAAACTTTTGATTTGCAGCTTTTATAATACTGTTCATCTCAGATTATTCCTGCACTAGTTTCTTGATGATAAAGGCATTCATATTGTATTTGAAGTCAATACTGTATCTACAAAATACTATAGACTTCTATTGTTTTTATAGAGAGCTAATTATAATACAGACAGAACCTATCCCTTAAAAACAGTAGATTACCCACAAATTACAATGATGTCATCATTTATTTACTCACCTTCGTGTCATTGCAAACCCATGACTTACTTTCTTCTGAGGAAAAAAAACAAAAGAGAAGTTTAGGGGAATGTCTGAGCTCTTTCATGTGCAATGAAATCTTTTTCATTTTTGTGTGAACTATTCCTTTAAAGAAAACGTTTTTCATTTTAAAAATAAAACAACGACAACAACAACATTATTTTCTTGATTTACGAATAATTATTTACCTTTGAAAGCATCCCCAAAAGAAGCTTTCTTGTATCTAACATCTCAGGACAATTATGTCCCCCAGAGTATAGCTTCAGGACATAGCATAGGCAAAATAACACAAATTAAGTAAATTAGAATAACAAAAAAGTTGGAAAGGGACCGCATAGCCTTAATCAAACAACAATGAAGTATTGTAAATATAAAGTAAGAATAGAAACTACTAGAAGTGCAAATAACTTGTCAGAGTCTATAAGAGATGAAAAGGATCTTTAAAGAGACCAACAGATGGACACAAGAGATGCTGCTGAAACGTGACAGATGGACATGAAGATGAAACCATAACACTTTTCTTCACATTACAAAAACCTACCGCCCATAGCAAGAAAAAAAATCCATTGTTTAATAAAGTCTAAGTCTGCACATTTAAATGTGGCATCTGTCATATATATGACAACAAATACGCAGTTTTTTGGTCACCACTCATAAGTTAAAGCAACAGAAGGCTTACGCCCAAAAATGATAATTCTGTTATCACCCTCATGTAACTCCAAACACTTCTGTTCGGCAGAATGTCCAGAGTGCGCCATATCCTGAATATAAATGGGGACTGGGGCTTTAAAAAATAAATAAAAGCCATGTAAAAGCAGACAATATGTCTTATACACTAAATTCCAAGTATTCTGAAGCTGTATGATAGCTTTGTATGGGGAAAAGTCTAAAATGTAATTTGTTATTCACTGAAAATCTTCCTGTGCTGCAGCTCTAAAATGTAATTCGCACTCATGTTCGGTTTAAAGAGATAGTTTACCCAAACATTCTCATTATTTTACCCAAACATTCTCATCATTTACACACCCACATGCCATCCCAAATGTGTATGACTTTCATTCTTCTGCTGAACACAAAGTTTTTTGGAAGAATATCTCAGTTCTGTAGGTTTATTCAATGCAAGTGAATGGTGACCTGAAATTTTAAGCTCCAAAAAGGGCATAAAGGCAGCATAAAAGATCCTCATATGACTCCAGTGGTTTAATCCATGTCTTCTGAAGCGATTTGATAGGTGTGGCTGAGAAACAAATCAATATTTAAGTCCTTTTATACCATAAATTCTACTCCCCTGCCAAGTAGGTGGTGATATGCATGAAGAATGCGAATGGCCAAAAACAAAAGAGTGAATGAATGTGAAAGTGGAGATTTATAGTAAAAAAAAAAAAGGGACTAAAATATTGATCTGTTTCTCACCGATACTTATCATATCGCTTCTGAAGATATAGATTTCACCACAGGAGTTGTATGGATTACCTTTATGCTGACTTTATATGCTTTTTGGACCTTGACAGTTCCAGCCACCATTCAATTGCATTGAATGCATCTACAGGGCTGAAATATTCTTCTAAAAATCTTAATTTGTGTTCTGCAGAAGAAAGAATGTCATACACATCTGGGAAGGCATGAGGGTAAATGATGAGAGATTTTTTATTTTTGGGTGAACTATCCCTTTAAGTTGTTCAAATGGCACTTAGAATTTCAGTGGAAGTGCACGAGTAATACAGACAACTTCTGTGATATTTATATGGTGCTTTTTTGTTATTTTTTTTATAGATAGACAAAAAAGTAAATAATGTAAACGATGACAGAATTTTCATTTTTGGGTGAACTAACCCTTTACAACTTTAATAGGAAAATAACTTTTTTCCTATTAAAAAAATAGGAAAAAAATAGGGAATTTTTTTTTTTTTTCCTATTTTTGAATTTCAGTGGTATATGATTGTAAAAAGAAGCAAAATATTTACGATTTTCTCAGGATCAACTCAGACTCTAGCTAACTGTAATGCATTCTTGGTAATGCTATCACTGCCTCTGTGGTGTCTAAACACAATTATCTCAGGACATTTGTGTCTAGACCACTATTCAATTTCACTTGTTTTCCCGGCAATAGTAGTCGCCATATTCAGACACTAAAATGACAAATGATGCACAATTAATATTTTCTTAGTGCACATAGCCTATATATTTTTTTACTAAATCTAAATTAAAGCGTTTTTTAATTAATAATATTATTTTTTAAAGAAATAATACGCAAAATGTCCCTTTTATCTTTCAGATATCTCTGAAATATATGCCAAGAGATATCTCACCTGTGCTCGTGACAGCACTAGCCTAGGTACTGTACACAGCGGGGCAAAAATGGACGCTAGCCATTGGTTAGCCAATCAGATGACTTTGAGGCGCTTTCTGCCTGTCAATAGGCTTTTTCGCGATGCCAAACTCCTCGCCTTGAAAGTAGACGAGAGTAGTTCGCTGCAGTCAGGGGAGGAGTGAAATAAGAGCTGTCAAGTCGGACAGTTCTCACTTCTCGTAGTGGATCAGACACCTTCGAGATTAAAGGCAGATATCGCGAGATTCACGTTCAGACGCTGTAGCTTCTTCGTCTTCTGTTTTATTGGCGGACCGCAACTTAACAGTGCATTACCGCCACCTGCTGTTATGCGCTGTTGCTGATAAAGTGGATATAATTTAAAATCTTTTTTTTTTTTTAAATAAAAATAAATATGATGAAAAAGACACTCAATGTACATGTTATTTAATTTCCCACATAAAACTCGTCTTTTCATCCATTCTTAATTTAACCCATGTGCAACCTTTTGTCTTTTTAATTTTTTTTCCCCGATAATTTTGGTTGTTGTAATCCCAAAGTGTGGTGGGGGGGGGGGGGGGGGGGGGGGGGGGGGTGTTGATATTTCAACCTCAGTTACTATTTACTATAATACAAAACTGTCCCCATTGAAACCCATTAAAATTGCAGTATTTGATCACAGTGCCATTAAAGCATAAAATCACGAATTATGTGATATTATGCTTTTATTCCGGAGCCCTGACTTCAAAATGTACATTTAAAAATATTTTCCACCAGATGGCGCAATTTTCATCATGTTTAGCCTATGGAGCAAATACATGTTTTTTTCCTATTTTCTGTTTGCTGTATTATTATGGAGCCAGGATTATGACAAAACAATTTGAATTTGAATCGTGTAAATTTGAATTATAGACTTTTGAATTTGAATTATAAGTGTGATTTTGCCAAATGAAATATTACGTTGTATTTTAAATAGGTTTGAATTAGAATTTTTTAAACTCCAATCCTGAATTGTTTTTTTTTTAATGGCACATTTTATAAATATGTATTTTCAAACAGCAAAATTTTGGTTCTGAATTCTTACACCATAAATATTCCTTTTTAAAAAATACAGCTTCAAGTTTTCAAGATGAAGAACTTCAGAACACCAAATTCAATATTCTAAAATTCAAACCGTAGAAATTCAGATCTACACAAAGTAGGTCAGAGGTCAAGCTTCCGTGTTCCACAGGGAAGAGTAGAGGGTCTCGGAAAAGTCGAACGGAGCATTTTCGCCAATTACAGGTCGAGGTGCAATAATTCTCTGGCACGAGCATGATTCAAAAGGTCCCATTCTGACCATGAAGTGGTTCTTAAACTTGTATTATTTATATTTTTATGGTTAGCACGTTAGCACAATTTAATAAATGATGCAGCTAAAATTGTGTGGGTGTGTTGGTATGGATGTCAGAGTGTGTTTTGTGTGTGTGGGTGCGTATGTAAAAAACAACAACAATTGCATTATATAAACAAACTGGCATTTAAAGGGTTAAAATCCTGAAAATGAATGAATATTTGGTAGTTATGATCAGGACTGATTGATTAAAAAAAATTTAAGTCAGTGAAAGTGGAAAATAATATTAATATATAATATTTTTTATTGCAGTTTTTTGATGCAGAAATTTTTGTCCCCTAAGGACCTCGGAGTAACTTTTTTTTTATTGACGCACAAGGATTAATAACGAAACGTATTTTAGATATTTCAGAAATATGATATAACTCAAATATCCCATACAGAGATTGCACTCTCAGAGTGTTGGAATGTTCTCACATTACGCATATACGTACAAGCATGATATTAGAGATAAATAAAAAAAATCAAACATTTTAAAAGAGAACAAAACATCATGGTTGTTTGCGGCAATGAGCAATAAGCCGTGTCGTCTTTAAGTCGTTTCCCATCATGCCTTTATTCAGCTCAGTTTGGGGAGGGCAGCATCCCAATTGTATGTGTCATGATAAATTGAGTCCGCCCAGTAAATTGAGTCCCCATATGACATCACAGCGTTTCCATTGGCTCAAAGAGCTAGTTATGGGTACTCTGTTCAGTGCCTGGTTAAAAATCGTACAAATTCAGTTTATGGTATGCAGTTATAACTAAGTAAATATGATGAATTAAATCATATATTACACATAATAGTATATAAATGAAGTTACAGATTGTGACATTAAAGAGGTGTCGTTGTTTGTTGTTTTTCAGTTAGCCTAGAAGATGACATGCTTTCACAATAACATGATAGGTTTTTGGTCAGGCATAACAAACGGTTACCCCCATGGGGACTCGATTTACCGGGCGGACTCAATTTATCATGTCTCCGCCATGAACCTTGCGGTGATCACTTCTGCGCAGGTTTTTTTCAACGAGCTTAATAATTCTGTGCGTTCACAGGGGCAGCAGGTGGCTGACAGAGTCAGTATGACAAATAATATCATATCTGCACAAGATTGGATTATTTTTTTTTTTAATAATCATTTGAAAGGGAAAAAAAAATTGTTGAAAGAAAATAATATTTGTAGGACATTTGCTCAGGAAGGCACTAAAACATCTACAATTTTTTTTTTTTTCATCCTGCACTTCTGGGCTTCCATAGATTACAATAGACTTCAAGTGACTATTTGTGCATGCATGCTATTAGAGGGAGGGGTCTTGGAAAAAGGGATGTCTTAACCGGTAGAAGTCTGGTGGAAGATCTACAATGGCTAACATTGCTTACAGCATCTCTTAAGAGATTGTTCCCCCAAAAATAATATTCAGTCATCAATTACTCACCCACTAGTTGTTTGAAACATACATGACTTCCTCTATGTAACAGTCGGACAAGCAGTGTAGTGAACAATGTATCAGTTTTATTCTAACCATTATTAAAACAGTCATATTTTTCACATTTTGTTAAAGGGTACAAAAATATTTCACAATTGAATAGAAAATAAGTGCCATTCTGATCACTTCTGATCACATATTTTACTTTGATTTGAAGGGAAATATATATATATATATATTACAGTAAAATATAAAGTGAATCTCAAGGGCTTCAGTACCTCCAAAGCTTAAATCCATTACACATTTCTTGGACCTATTAAAAAGTAAAATAATAATTATTTATATTTTAATGTCATTGGTCATTTTAAATGCTACATTGCAACAATAAAGGGCTTTTAAACACACAGTTTCCAACACTGCAATACATTCATTTGGGCCAACAAACATACAGGGATTGGGACACCAATACCTTCAAACATTTCATTTCTTTTCTAGCATAGAAAATACAACTGTCACCGGTCACATTCACGTCTAAACCTCTTTGAGTAGAAGAACAGGCTCCATTAGGACTGGAGCTGAAAAACACACATACTTCAATTTAATGAGATTTTCTGCTGTCAAACTACAAATAGACATGAGGGAAAAAAAATGCAGAACCTTTCCATCACTGACCATTTAAACACCTACAATTCCTTTTAAACCCAAGATCCCATTAATAAACACTATCTAAAATATAATTACCACCATGTGACCAACCTTCAGAGATTGTTAGAAAAGGTTCTGCTAAGCTATTACACTTTTATGCAAGATTTTTTAATTGCACAGAATTAAATAGCAACATACCTGTCCCGTCATTAGATTAGATTAAAGACATAAAGTATTCCACTTAAGTGCAAAGTGACAGGTCAGAGGTTAACAACTTAGCCATAAACAATGGTTAGATCGGATTTCTTGTTTGAACGGTTCACGCAAAACTGACAATTCTGTCATAATGTACTCAACTTCATGTCATTCCAAACCCCTTTCTTCCGTTGAACACAGAGGGAGAAATGTTCAAGAATGTACTTGCTGCTCTTTTCCATGCAACTACATTTGAATGTGAACTGGAGTTTTGAAGCTTCAAAAAGGATGCAAAACCACACAAAAGTGGTTCATATCTTTCTGCCATATTATCCAAATGTTTAAAAGCAGTGTCAATAATTGCCCACTGGATTTAATTTTCAGGGGCATTTTTTACATTCATGAGGGCATTTCCCCCCTAAACATATAAAAGCGTTACTGTGTCATCTTTTTACTCGAATACTTCAATTTAATCAATTCATTAACATAAATTCTCAATCTGAATAATTTGATCTTCCTATTTTTTTTTATAATAAATCAAATCATATTTAATGTGATAATTTGCATAAATGGTCTTAGAATAGAATATTAAGAACTATATTTTAGATGTTATGAATAAAAACTGAAAAAATCATTACAGGGTAACTTTCTGCCCACGCTTTTTATATTTCAGGGGCATTTTTGAATGACTAATTTATGATTGGACAGACCTGGTTCTCAAGTTCAACTCACTAACTGACTTCTTCCACCTAAGACAGACAGTCATAAAGGTTTGTAACAACACGAAGGTGAGCAGTTGATGTCAGAAGATTATTTTGGGGTGAACTGTACCTTTAAGAGCAGCAAATAACACAATATAGTGTAAAGCCAACATGAGCAAAATTCCACATAAAGAGGAACTTTACGTTTTGAGATATGCACTACACCAGGGTACCAAAATTGACATCTGAACTGACAATACGTATTTAAATATAAAACCTTGTGCTGTTAGGTAAACAGAGTGTATTGTATGCCATAGGCCTGCAATTAACAAAACAATAACACAGTAAAATGACCTGATGTAGAATTGGACAACTCAACAATAAACAATATTTGAGAGAACTACAGTGCAGCCCCATATTCCCATAAGATGCAGAGAGCTGGTGAAATAATGCTTAAATGAGAAATTATTAGACAAATATTAAGAACTACTTGCCCTTTATGGAACGAAAAATTAAAAACAAAAACATTTAACAGAGAAATAGCCCTGTTTCCAATTAATAAATGTAAGGTATGCACTGTACCTTTGGAATTATTGATACAATTGAAAAGAAAAGTGGTCCAGCCATTTCAAATAATTCTGTGCTGAGCATTAAAAGTGAATGTAGATAAAACAGGGAATAACTGTATATAACAAATACAGATATTTAAAGGGGCAAAACTTCCTTTGAGCAGAGACCAACTTTCCATCTACTAGTAATTTTAGTTTATACGATTTTCATTAGTTTGATATCACCATATACAGTGGGGTCCACAAGTCTGAGACCACTAGTGAAAATTACTTTATTTAAAAATTTTCTAAATTAATATAATTTTTGCCATTACAATGTAAATTATCAGCATAACGATTTGATTAAGAAATGTTGTATTTAGTATGTCCCCCTTTTTGCTTTTATGAAAGGATGCACTCAAGCTAGCTTATTCATTTTACATCATTTTTTTTATAAAAAAATTAAATAATTTCCCGGATTAAATTACATTTTGAATCTCAGGTTTTAAATGTGGTCTCAGACATTATGACCTCACAGTACTTTGATATGAAACACATCATAAACCTTAAAGGGGTAGTTCACCCAAAAACTAAAATTCTCTCATTTACTCGACCTCATGCCATCCCAGATGTGTATGACTTTCTTACTACTGGTGAACACAACCAAAGATTTTTAGAAGAATGTCTCAGCTCCGTAGATCCACCAAGTGAATGGTGACAAGAACTTCAAAGGTCCAAAAAGCACATAAAAGCAGCATAAAAGTAATCCATATGACCTCAGTGGTTAAATCCATATCTTCAGAAGCGATAAAAGTGTGGTTGAGAAACAGATCGATATTTATGTCCTTTTTTACAATAAATTCTCCTCCCTACGCAGGAGGCAATATGCACAAATAATGTCAAAAAAGGGGTAAAAAAGTGAAAGTTAAAATGGAGATTTGTGATTTAAAAAAAAAGGACTTTAATATTGATCTGTTTCTCACATAAACCTATCATATCGCTTCTGAACATGTAGATTTAACCACCGGAGCCATTACTTTTAAGATGCTTTTATGTGCTTTTTGGACATTCACAGTTCTAGCCACCAATAACTTGCATTGTTAGGACCTACAGAGCTGAGATATTCCTATAAACATCTTAGTTTGTGTTCATCAGAAGACAGAAAGTCACACACATCTGGGATGGCAAAAGGGTGAGTAAATGATGATGGAATTTGTATTTTTGGGTGAACTATCCCTTTAAAGAGCAAAGTATTACAATTCATTACATTAACAACGTTAATGACGATATTAATTCAAATATAACATCCCTGATTAATGCTATTTAATAATTTTCCAGTTAATGTTATGATAACATTTATAAGTAGTGACATTTGACTTTCATAATAAAAAAAGCCCTTCAAGACTATGTTAAAATATAAGCCATAGCATTTAATATTCGCGTCATTCACCCCTCAACCTTTCATGCCGGTAAAATAAAAAACAAATCTATATACCAGAAAGGTCTTGATTAATATCAGGGTTATCGGCGGAAATAATAAACCGTAACTATAAAATCAACCTACCTATGATAAATTATCTCAAATAATATAAACGATTTAGTTCAACAATTTAGTACAAAAGCAAGCAACACAAATATATAGCTTATATGTCAGTGAAGATGACTGTATACGTTTGCTATAAAAATCTAGAAATAAAGTCTTCCAGAAAAGCCAAGTGCACACCACAACAATAAAGCACATTGCATCAATGTTTTTAGCTGTCGACTAGTCTGTGACAAGTTTAGATCGCAATGTGTGCCCTTTAGTCTTGTAGTGTGCACTTCGCTAAAGGTGCTGGTTTACAGTGAGCAGAAGTGCGGATCTCTCAGTGGTTGCTCGGTTGAAAGTTACTCCTCCTTCCTCACAGGAAGTGCCTGTTGTGAGTGGGCAGCACTAGGGGCTGAAGTGCTTTGGCAGGGTTTTTGCAATAAACTGACGCTAAAGATGCCGATGACAGCCATGTTGAGCAGGACACCCAGAGTTAGTGCTCCCAATGTACCCAAAAAGGAAGGTAAAGTCGAGTGGGACATTAGCCACCCTTTGCGAGATGTCATGTCTGCTAACACTGCCTCCAACTGGAAGTGGGTGCCCACCACCGCACATATGTGAAAGAGCTGGTGACTGTGACCTTGAAGGAGAATGAATGAAAAAAATACAGTCAAAGGATTCGTGTATGAAGTGCAATTGAAAACCACCAGTGCAAACCTTTACACCGACAGAACAAAGGCTCTGTTCCAAAACCAAGCAGGCTGCCTACGTAGACAGCACTTTAAGGCATTCCGATGCGAAGGCTTTTAGAAAACATGTTTAGTGTTAACCTCTGCTGTAATTGTTCTTCTGTGTAAACAGGTGCTAGATAGACGTCTTTGTTCATTGTGGCGCATCTAAAAGTTTTTACAGCCTCTAGCTCAGGAGCAGCGTGTTTTATGGCGCAGTGTCAAGCTAAAGAACTTTACATTTTTTGGTCTAAATGGCCCTAAGACTAAAGGCCATTAGAACAGTATGCACATACTTTTTGTGTGCAGCCCAGTTTTTATAGTTTGGATACTATTATTCTGATGCAACTGAAACATTGTATTGCAGCAATTTTCATACTGCTGTCTCCTTAAGATGCATCACCCATGTTGTATTATTCCTCATTTGTAAGTCGCTTTGGGTAAAAGCATATGCCAAATGAATAAACGCAAATGTTATAGACACGTGAACAATCGTAATGCGCATGTTCGCCGCATGTTCACACAGGCTCAGAGTCAAAACAATATACTTGAAAAGGCTAGAGCACTCGACTGTGCGCGAGACGTTACGGCATGCGGAAAAAAGTATAACCTTGCCTTAAGGCAGCATTTTAAAGGAATAGTTCACCCAAAAATGCAAATCCACTCATCATTTTATGGTAGGTCTGGGTGAGAAACAAATCAATATTTAAGTCCATTTTTACTATAAATTCTCCTCTCTGCTCAGTCAATCTCCACTTTCACTTTCACATTCTTCTTCTTCTTGTGTTTTTGGTGATTCACATTCATCATGCAAGAATTTCTAGCAAAAACTGACTTAAATATTGATCTGTTTCTCACCCACACCTATCATATCGCTTATGAAGATATGGATTTATACACTGGAGTCGTATGGATTACTTTTATGCTGCCATTATGTGCTTTTTGGAGCGTCAAAATTTTGGCACCCATCAACTTGTATTGTGAGGCACTACAGAGCTGAGATATTCTTATATCAAAACAAAGAAAGTCATACATCATCTGGGATGGCATGAGGGTGATTAAATGATTAGATAATTTTAATTTTGGGTGAACTATCCCTTTAAGTGTCCATTTGTAAGGATGTCTGTACAGATTTGTGTAATTAACATGCAGGTACCAAGATATACTTTTCCCTTGTGATTTTTTGTGGCTCTATGATGTAATAAGTAATAATTTCAGCGCTCGTTTTGTTGGACAAAGCACTGAAGTATGGCAGGCCCTTGTGACATTTAATCATGTGCAGGATTTGAATAGTGAAAATACTCATTCTTGACATCAGTAAATACACTTGCACAAGTAAAAACAGAAATTCTTTATAAAACAAATGACGTCATTACTCGCGTAATTACCCATTCTTGATATAAAAAAATCAGCTATATCAACGACTGGAACACAACCGATAACAACACAAGTTTGTTTATCTGGAATTTGGTTTTCACTAGTGGCAATGTTAATTTTAGATATCTATAATGTGATTGTAACTAGTAAGTAATTATTTAGTCTTCAATTTATTGATATCTAAAATCCATTTCTAGATATCTGATATACTGAATCTAACATGCTCAAATTAAATTACATTTGCTCTAGTAAAAATGTCACTATTGATAAGAAGTACATTTACATTTATGCATTTGGCAGACGCTTTTATCCAAAGCGACTTACAGTGCATTTATTACAAAGACAATCCCCCCGGATCAACCTGGAGTTAAGTGCCTTGCTCAAGGACACAATGGTGGTGGCCGTGGGGATCGAACCAGCAACCTTCTGATTAACAGTTATGTGCCTTAGCCCACTACGCCACCATCATTAGCTAAGTACTTAGCTAATATGTGAAATTGGAATTTAAGCTAGTAAGATATTAATAATAGATATCTGTGACTGCGTTATCAACAGGAGTGAATCACATTCTAAATTCTACTAGTGAAAACGTGATGAAATTCTATTTTTGTTATCAAGAATTTGCATTTTAACTAGTGAAAACTGAATTGTAGATATCTATCCCTCATACCCTGCACATGATTAAATGTTTAAAGGGCTTGTAATCCTGAAGTCCAATGAAAATGAATGAAAAGCAGGTTAAAGATTTAAAGATTGCAATATATCACAGTTTTCAATCACAATATTCTAAACAAAGAATCATGATATTATTGTATAGCCACCTATATAAAATTGTATCGCCAGGTCTGTGTTGATTCCTACCCCTACTGCCTATGTAGGCAGTAAACACAAAGGCAGCTCACTAGGTTTTGGAAAAGATCATCTATAAAATTATTAAAATGAGTTTTCACAGCCAGTCAGGTGAGGCACAATGAAGTACCGATGTAGTCAAAGCGGCCTGGAGCCAGTCTCTCAGGGAGATGAGAAGCAAACAGAAAACATGTGAGAAACGCAAAGAGCAGATGATCCGAGTGGCTGGCCAGTGCTTCACTGGGGCTACAGCTCCCCCAACAGCACAACAGCATCTACACACACACACACACACACACACACACACACACACACACACACACACACAGAAAGAGGAACATGTTTACGAATACACTCGTATACAAAATAAGGGCATTCATGACTACAGTGTACACAAGCACAGTTTGCATAACACTTGGCTTTTTATTTGTACAAAGATGTGTGATTGTTCTTACTCGGTAGAACAGAGGGAAGCTATCAAACAGGAAGGGAACAACAAATGCAGCTGTACGCATGATTTTACTTCTGTGAGGAAACTGCAGCTCTATAAACCTGTTATAAAAGACAGAGGCAAATTCGCCCTCAATTAAAATTTGTTTATAACAGATATATACAACGTAACATTCATAACTCTATACATTTTATTAACTTAATTAAACAAAATTAAAATAAACATTAGACAATAAAACATATTATTTTGCTTTATATTATATAAATAAATTATTAAATAATAGATATTTTTTTAGAATCAGATATTAATATTATTCATATTTTAACAATAATATTGAACTAATATTGAAGAATGGAGTGATGCATGTAATGGGAGTGATGCATGTCCGTGTGAAATTTGAAGTATCATTCATGTCATACTTAAAGTTAATAGAATATTTGGTGTTCAATACAAGTTAAGTTCACCATTTGGGGCATAGTGTTGATTACCACAAAATTATTATTATTATTATTAAATAACAGTGAGGCACTTACAATAGAAGTGAATGGGGCCAATTTTTGGAGGGTTTAAAAAGGTAGAAATGTGAAGCTTATAATTTAATAAAAGCACTTACATTAATTATCTGTTAAAACAAATTCATAACAAATAATTGCATTACTTAAGATGTATAGTTGTTTAAAGTGATACATTTGTGTGAGAAACATTAATATTTAAGTCCTTTTTACTATAAATTCTCCTTCCTGTCCAGTAGGTGGCGATATGCAAGAAGAATGTGAAAAGAGAAAGATGAGGTTTATAGTTAAAAAAAATTACTAAAATATTGATCCGTTTCTCACCCATACCTATCATAT
>JAVLUX010000014.1:6575429-6687929 GCA_032164185.1 Moxostoma hubbsi
GGGCTACTTTTATTGTACTTTTATAACTTGGCAGCCACTGCCATGGAAAAGAGCAGCTGGATATATTGCCAAATAACTTATTTTGTGGAAATAATAATGAGAAATCATGTGTTTGGTGTGAGTAAATGATGACAATTTTAATTTCCTTTAATATTCTTAAAACAAGTAATTCATCAGATTTAATCTTAATAAGAGTTTATTAATAAAATAAAAAAAACAGCAACATTTGAAAACATAATAGAAAGGTGTCTTGCCATGGTAGCACTTATTTGGCCCTAAAAGGTGAGGTGATAATTAAAAATAATTAAAGGGATAGTTCACCCAAAAATGAAATTCTCATAATTTACTCAACCTAATGCCATCCCAGATGTGTATGAATTTTTTTCTTCTGCTGAACACAAACGCATATGTTGAGAAGAAAATATCACCTCTGTAGGCCCATACAGTGCAAGTAAATGGTGGCCAGAACTTTGAAGCTCCAAAAATGACATAAAGGCAGCATATAAGTAATCCATATGACTCGAGAGGAAATCAATGTGTGAGAAACAGATCAATATTTATTTACTATATATCTCAACTTTATCTTTCACTTTCAGAATCTATAGTAAAAATGCACTTAAATATTTATCTGTTTCTCACCCACACCTATCATACCACTTCAGAAGACATAGATTAAAACACTGGATTACAATGGATTATTTTAATGCTGCATTTATATGATTTTGGAGCTTGAAAGGTCTCGTTGCCATTAACTTGCATTGTGTTTTTGTTCCATGGAAAAAAACACAGGTCTGGAATGACATGAGTGTGAGTAAGTAATGACAGAATTTATACTTCGGGTGAACTTTCCTTTTTTAGTATTGGAAGCTGTGCATGACATGCAGGTTTGTTGGCAGGGTCAACTTCAAGATCCTGTTTTTAGTCATCTGTCAGTCGGTCTCACCTTTGGCACCTGGTGGAAGTCAAAGAGCTGTGGAAGTCTGACACTCAGCATGTCTACAGGCAGCCGGAACGCACCCTTCCCTTTCTGACAGGCCTGTCTGAGTCGCTCTCTTCCTCCCAGATACAGGACGCACCACAGCGTACACTCAAGGCTCCGGGACAGGCTCCCTTCCCCAGACTCCCACCTCACACACTGAGGCCAGCCCCAACCATAACCTCCTTCAGCCCCACGCCACGCAGGAAACACTGCAGAGAGAGAGAGAGAGAGAGAGAGAGAGAGAGAGATTCTTTGACCCATATACAATGTAAAGAAAGCTGGATTTACTGTTGAAAACACACATAATCAGCTTTAGAACAGCTGATTTTTTTGTTTGTTTTTGTCTTCATTACCTCTGCATCACACATCAATAAGGCTCAAGTACCACAAATATTTTCATGTCAAGTATGAAATGTAATCCATGAGTGAGACCTCTAATTTTTACATATGATGCTAGAGATTAGATTATTCAATTTAATAGACATTTATATAGAGTACACGTACAGAGCCAATAAAATACTCTAGAAACACTATTTAACTAGAAGGCCATATAGAAATATATTACTTAAATACATTTACTCTAAAGCGCAAATTTTAAGATGTACAGATTGTAAGGACCAGTTCATGCAAATGGCAAATAATGTAAATAAAGAAGGTGCACTGTATAGTGGATGAGACTGAAACACCTAGTCACATATGTAGGCTTAGGCTATGCTGTGTGAGGTCACAGGTGGCAAGAGCGCTAAATGGGTAATGAAAAAACTAAAAAAATAGCTTCTTTTCTAATTTGTAGATTTGTTCTTGCCACAACACATTACAGGGATGCAATCTCATGAGGGGCAAAAAAGGTAAGACAATCACTGGTTCATGAAAATTTTTCTAGGGATTTTTTTTAAATTAAAATAAAGAATATTTTAGTGATTCAATTCATTCAAGTTTACAATTGTGCAGAATTAGCTGCAAATAAAGAGTATTTTGGTGAGGCTTGCTTCTGTTTCACAAATTTGTTAAATGTTATTAACTGATTAGTTCAGTGAAACCTTCTGGAAATGTCACTAGGTGGCGACAAACGATGGTCTTATGTGCTATGAGTGAGTCAGTGAATCATTTTGAGTCGTTCATGGCCGAAATCTACCAAGAGACTTTATAGTGTTTAAGGATTAAAAGAACAAAGATCTATCGTCTTCCTTCAGTCTGAGCATTATTTTTTTATCCAAATAGACAACAATAATAGTCTAATAACAGCGTTTCAATAACGTCCTTACCTTCCCCTTCATTAAAACTTGGATGGCAACAAATCTACTGACTTCAGTAAGAATTATAAACACAAAGCAGATCTACGGTATCATTTTCCTACAGTAGCCCATTTAAACTGCTGAGCATGGGTTTTTATCAGAAAAGACCACAATAATAGACACATAATAATAATTTTGAGTTTCAATAATGTTCTTTCGTCATTGCAAAGCGCATTACTTGCACATTTCTTGGTGAATTTAAATGAGTTCAATAACTGGGGTCTCTGATATTCATAACGATAAGGTAATATTTGATTAAAAGAAATTATGAGACATTCAATGTCACTTCACAAATTTGGACAGTTTTTAAATAATTCTTGTTGTTTAGTACTCTCAAAGACATTTTTGGTGAAGCAGAAACGTGTGTGTGAAAAACACTTTGGTGTGACGTCACTTCATAGACTTCAATGTATTCTGCAGCGCTGACGCGAGTCACAAGAAAGACCATTAATGCATATAAATATCAGTCACTTTTGCACATTAATCATTGCTCTTCACAATCACAAAAGTGACCGATTATGGCTTCAAAACAGCAAATTTCTCCGTAAGGTGAGGAGTTTGGGTCCCTTAAATCATATATATTTTTTTCATGCATTTATTTATTTTGTGGAATTTGATCATTTTCCAATGGCACACCTGACAATATTTCCCAGCACACTAGTGTGCCGTGGCGCGGTGGTTGGAAAACACTGCCCTAGAGACACAGCGTAGCATAATTGCAATATTTGATTAAAGCGATTAAATATGGGGAAAAACTTCAGATAACAAAAGCTGACTCTCTGAACTGTCACACAGCAACAGTGTGTGTGTTGGGAACATTTGCATATTAACTGTCACAGCTAGCTAAAAATCAGACAAAAAGGTCACAGTTAATTGACACTTTGGAACAAATTTAGCAAATTTTTCAAGCGAGTATTTGACCTGTGATATTTTTTTCTTAATTGCCATCATGTTTACTGATTAAAAAATGGTTACATACTCTAAAAATATTAGATGGTTTTCTAAAGTGTATAAAATGCAATGCTGGGCAGAAGAGGTCAAACTTTATATTAACGCAAAAGGAAACTATTCAGTAAAAAATAAACTATCATAAATCATCATAACAGCCTTACACATGCAAACGGTCATGTGACAGATGTGTTTTGCATTGGAACTGATCAGTCAATGTTTGTGTGTGTTACAGGGATGGTGGGGTGTGGACATATTTTGTATTTCTGCACTGAAATGTTATGTTCTTATATTCAGTATTGTTATGGATGATAATATTAGAATTTTTAGTGATAATATTTGGATTTGAACTTTGAATAAAGCACCGAAACACCTTTTTGGATCCTATATAAACATATTTTTATAGTTAAGGCCATATGTTGGCCCTCATCACCATCAAAGTTGCCCATCCCTGATCAACAACTCTATTAAAAAAGTGACAAGGTAGACAAAGGTGGAAAATGAGTCAGTGTTAACCAGCTCATTATCATTCAGTTTATAACAACAACAACAGAAAATGTCATTTCTAGAGGACTCTGACTATCTAACTTTAAAAATACAACAAATAATTGCAAGGCCTAAAATTCTGCATTTGCTTTGGGTGACCCGTTTAGACCCGCCCCCACAACATTAACCAACCAATGGCGTGAGTTGGCGGCGGGACTACCTGACTGTTTGAAGAACTACAGGTGAGGATCATATTCGGAAAGCTGTTTTGAAAAACGTTTATTTTTGCAATTCGGGTCGGTGGCACTAGTGGCATAGAAATGACATACATTAGCTTTAATACAGTCTTTGATGTAAACATCGTTAGCAAAAGCAGCATTAGAGTTGGCAAGATATTTCCGTAAATCAATGCGGCTCAGTTTAGGAGCATCACCTGTTCTTTGATATGGGCCACATGTGAATAACTTGTGAATGTCTCCAAAAAAAGTTAACCACAGTTATCTCAAATGTCTCCATAAGAGAGCTTAACAACATCTCAAACTGTGCTCAGATTGGGTAAGAACCCAAAGTCTGCTATGTGCTATCAAAAGTCAAAAATTCTTATATGAACGCACATTACTTATCAAATTCTTCCACGACCAAACTATCTGAGCTATACTAACCACATTCATGTTTATAGCTCTAGACTCTTACTGTGTCAACAGTTGTCTCATTTGTGTCTATTCTTCTTTCCCTTGAGGAGAAACATCTGAGAACACGTTGATGCTTTAACAAATCCACTGGGCTATAAAAGAGCAAACTCTGAGCAATACAATCTTCCTCTGGGAAAAGCTGAAGTAATGTTCAGCTGTTTAGTCCTAACAGAAGAGGTACCTGTGCCTCTCTAAAGGGGTTCGTACTGATGTACGGGCCGATTCTGTGAACTAGAACAGAATGTGCTCTGTGAGGGTCACAGAGTTGGCTGTTACACGTGGAGCTGTATGAAAATGAGCACGCTTTCTGCACACAGACAAATGGCAGCATAAACAAAGCAGATGGAAATGGTTGAGCAATGCCTTTACACAAGAGCCCTTACTGTTTACAGACACAGTTATTATGGCTTGGTGATATAGTTACAAATATATGGATGTTTCTTCAACTTCTGGCACTTTTAATATTGTGGACTTCAAGGAAGTCTCAATAAAATATTTTTCACACTCTCGCTGTTATATGCTTAATTTCTCAACTAACAATGTCCAACAGTGTTTGTATAAGCTTCACAGGAGATTGATTTTCATTTTGTCATTTTTTTCAGGAAATTCATGAAAGTTCTCACCAGTGTGTCAAATCAAGCACATCTCATATTCTGCATTGCTATTGTGTTAAATACAGTGTTGGGTAAGTTACTCTAAAAAGTAATGAATTACTAACTACTAATTACATCTACAGTGCAATTAGATCACTGTACTAATTACTCTGTCTGAAAAGTAATTGCATTACTAATTACTAATTACTTTCTAAAAGCCTTATCAACCTCGACCAGATAAAAAATACAAGGTTAGACAAGAAATTGTTTTTTTAATTCTTTCAAATAAATCATATAAAATCAAATAAATTATTCATGAACTGGCCAAATAATATAAGGGGGCAGCGTTAAATGAAAAAACATACATTTTAACATTAAACGTTACATTTGAATTTTAAATTCACTATTGTTTTATATAGTCTATAAAATATTTAATACAATTACATCAGAAGTAACTTTAGTTAAATTACTGAAAAACTAAGTGTAATCCCTTACTTTAGTTTTTTTCATTGAAAAAGTAATTTGATTACAGTAACTAATTGCTTAGTAATTACTACACCCAACACTGTTTAAATAGAAATCTGTTGTGGAAATGATATTTTTTACGTATTTGAAATAAAATGACTCCTTTGTCCTCCTTTGCAAACATTTCAGGATACTAAGTACACTTAATTAAATAAAATGTTCCCAATTTTTGCCTAATTTGGCAAGACTTGCAGCAAAACTGAATGATGGCTAATAAAAATATTCTGCTCAAGTGATATTGTTATTAAGTGATATTTTTCTTTGTTTTCTTTAAACATCACTTGTCTAATATTTAATCTCAAGCATGTTCTTCACTAGACAGTTCTGTCGACAAGTACACTAACTTTTGACAAAACATAAGGGGCAAACATTTTGGTGTGGTGGAAATGATGCTACAACTGTGGGACAGTCACAAATTTTGAAAGATTTATAAAAACAATTTTCACATAAAAATATATTAAAATGGTTTATGATTAGTTCACTTTGTTTAGATTATCACAGTTTTAAACATGTAATTATTTGTTGTTTCATATTTTGACAAAGTCTGGGTCTGGGACAAGGCTTAAACACTCATACTGATACATAAACAGGGTTGGAATAGTATCAAGTAGGGATGCTACGATCAGGATTTTTACAGCCGTTACGATTACCAATTTTCTTGTCATCTGATCGGCCGATACAATAGCTATTGCCTACGTTTTGCTGACAAAAACACTCTAGGTTGGTTAACTGATAAAACACAAAAATATACATTTTTATAATTATAATAGAAGTTAAATGAGTTCAAGAAAAAAAATTATAGGCCTTTAAAACAAAAATGCTATGTAAAAAATCCCCAAAAAAACAATATTAAGAAACATAGGCCTATAAAGAACGAGGCTTAGTGTCAAACTGAATTCGAACTGAAAACCCATAGGTGCGATGCAGTTATACTTAAAGCTAAAGTATGTAACTTTTTCAGTGTTAAAATACTTTCTTCTATCCCATCTTAAAATGCAAAGACCAGACCTCTTACCCAACCTCTGGCGTGAGCTGGGGGTGTGACTATTGGAGAGCAATATAACAACCAAACAACCATTGTAGGCAATTTGAATGAAAATGTAAAATGCAAGTAGTGAAATGCAGAAACATTTGTATTAATTATCTGACATTTTTATAAATTTTCTGACATATTTTCCCAAATGTATTTTACTAAAACACTGTAATAAATTAAAAATGCACAATCAAACTTTCCACCTCTAATGCCATTTTTACTACTAAGTTTAGAGACTCTAATAAAACATCTCCATCTTAACACTCTCATACTTGAAACACTCTAATACTAACTGTCATACTAAATAGTAACAGAATACATGTAACAGGATTACATATTTTAAATATAATAGTAACTGTACTCCACTACAGTAACGATTTTATAGTTGGTAATCAAAATACAGTTACATTTATAAAGTACTTTTGGCACTTTTCGACTGCACGTTACGGTTCGACTCGCCTCAACTCTACTCGCTTTACTTTTCTGAGCTTGCATTTCCACTGCAGTTTATTGCCACCTCAACGTGGGTGGGATTATAGGACGATCTTCATAGTTGCGCCGCCTCTACTTCCGTGACATCAACTTAAACACGACACAAACGGACCAAAACAATAACACGACCGCTAGCTGTTAGCTACTAGCTCATTGTGCTGCATAAAGCAGTTGTTGCATGGTGATTTTACACAAGAGTAACAGTTGAATTGGCCTGGTTGTTTTAGAAGCAAGCTTCCAGTGACTGGTCAACAAAATACATTAAGCTTTCAAGCAGAGTATAGAGTTAACGTAACAAAACATACCATCCACCATCGTGGATAAACGCCAGACCAGGGCACTCTCCCTACCGGTTTAGATAGCGTCCATTTGGTCGAACCAACTTTTCCTTGATGGTTCTGTCGTCACTTTTATTTATTTTTTTAACTTTTCCCTAAACTGTTGGTAGGTCCGGTGTAGCCGTGTGCGGCCAACAGCTGAGATACTTTTTCGTTTTGCTAATCGCTAACGAGTGGACCGTCTGCACCTCGTTTATTGACGACGGCATGGTTTTGCGCACAGCTGTTTATTTTTACAATTCAAAAGTCACGTGAACAAATGATACTGTTATCGTTTTTTATAACTTTAAAACTAGCGGGTTGATGTCACGTGTCGGAAATCCAGTGACGCTAGTAGTGACGATTCTCCCTGACCAATCAGTGGTCCACAGGGTTTTGACGTCACATTTAGTATCGGCTCGGCTCGCTTGGAACCTCAACCGAGGTGGTACTAAAAAAAGTATCAGGTACCAGGTACTATCCACAGTGGAAGTCCCCAAAAAAGCGAGCCGAGTCGAGTTGTACCTTGCAGTGGATAAGCCCCATTTGATTACTGAAGGGATTACTTTACATTTTATTGTCATTTGTTTCATTTAATATTTAGTCTATTTAGTTTGAAATAATTTATCCATATGAATGATCTGATCCGTGTGTTTGAACAGCGTTGAAACACTTAAGATGTGTTGAGCAAACAGAGGGTGCTTTCACACTGTTACGAGTGAATCTGTGTAACTTTCCCAACCCTGGTTTTTACTAAACACATCCTTACTCAACACAAAAATATTCAGGGAGAAACAGATAACACCCACACCAAGATTAACTTGTGCAACACAAATTATAACACAGACCATTAAAGAAATGCTTCATAAACATAAACTCTGTCATCATGTAACCTATATTAGAAATGTTAAAACTTAGCACCTCAAGTTTGACTTCAATAACATAAAAAGCCATTGGTTAAGATGTGTCTTGTGACTGATCGAGACACACCAACTCTGAATACTGAGCACTGAAGTGGAGTGGAAGATTTTCAGTAAATAATGACTTAAATTCTCTCACAGAACTATCATTTTGCTTCAGAATAGAATCCAGCACATGAGCACTACTTTATTGGTGCTTTTTTGTATCCTATTTGCAGTTTATGGGTAAACTATTCCTTGAAAAGTACAGATACTAGCCGACATCCGACCACAAGCAACAGATTTGCATAAACCGATACGACAACTGATAAATCCCCATTACCGGACCTCCATTAAGGGAATATGCTAACATTGTTCCATGGGCCAACTGTTGGTTTTACGGATTATTGGCCTGTGGAAGGTCTCTTCCATCAGCTGTTTCTATGAAAGTCAAACACAAACATGTTTCATGTGCTACTGGATATAGTTTCCCTGAAACGCTCTCTGGGAAACATTTGGTTATTCAAAAAACAAACAGCTCAAAACATTTGGCAGCATGTCTTGCTGATAGGTGGGGATGTTTAGTTTGCAGTCTGACTCACTAAATCTCATGACACAGAGTTTTGAGATATTTGAAACAAGAGGACCAGATGAGCTCAGCTCAAGTTTGTGATGTATTGTATGCATAAACAGTCAATATGAAACTCCATTTGCAACCCATTTTACATTTACATTTACGTTTACATTTATGCATTTGGCAGACAATGCATTACAGGGACAATCCCCCCGGAGCAACCTGGAGTTAAGTGTCTTGCTCAAGGACACAGTGATGGTAGCCGTGGGGGTTCAAACCAGCGACCTTCTGATTAGCAGCCCTGTGCTCTAGCCACTACGCCACCACCACCTCATTTTACTAATGCAATCTGCCATTTTTTTGAGGGAAAAGGGATATTCATAGAGAAACAATATGGGTCGGTACCATGGTCAAAAATTTTATTTTATCAAGGGGTAATATTTGCCCAATGAAATAGATTTTCAAGGTCATTGTTGACTATGAGACTGTATTGTTTTCTAATATAAAACACCTACCTGGTGTCATAGAAAACATTCTTTAACCAATCTCAAATGCAAAATGTTCCACACTCCTTTTTCTCAATTTCTTTTCATTTTATTTGTTATTCCCTGTGAGGCCGAAACAAGATGATCCTTGCACAATAAGACCAGGAATGTGCATTAAGAAAGTACAGAAAACTTTTGTGAATCCTTTGGAAATAGCTGGTTTTCTGCATTTATTGGTGATACAATAAGAGCTCATCTTCATCAAAGTCACAAGTATAGACAAACACAATATGCTTAAGCTAACACACAAACAATTCGAATCTTTCATGTCTTTATTAAACACATCCCATTACACATTCACAGTGCTGTGGAAAAAGTAAGTGAACCCTTTGCTTTAATAATTGGTCAATCCTCCTTTGGCAGCAATAACATCAACCTGGACAATGTTTTGAGGGAACTTTGGATCATTCTTCCATACAGAACTGCTTCAGCTCAGCCATACTCTTAGGATGTCTGGTGTGAACGGCTCTCTTTAGCCATTCTAATTCCACAGCATCTCTATTGGGTTAAGGTCTGGGTCCTGACTGGGCCACTCCAAAAGGTGGACTTTCTTTCTGTGAAGCCATTCTGTAGTGGATTTACTTAGATGTTTAGGGTCATTGTCGTGCTGCATCACCCAATTTCTACAAAGTTTCAGCTGGCGCACAGCCACCCTGACATTATCCTGTAGGATATAATTAGGAATTCATTTTTCTCTCAATGATGGCATGCGGTCCATAACCCAAAGCAGCCCCAAATCATAATGCTCCCTCCATCGTACTTCAACTTTTGGAAGAAGCTCTCATGCGGTACCCTTTTTTACGGCATCCATAATGCTGCATGTTTTTCCCAAACAATTCAACCTTAGTTTCATCAGTCCACAAAACATTTTCCCAGTAGTGTTTTGGAGTGTCAAGGTGGTCTTTAGCTAACTTCAGGCACACATCAATGTTTTTGTTGCAGCAGCTTCTTTAGCTGTGTCCTGCAATGGACTCAAAGCCTTTTTAATGTTTTCCATATAGTAGACTCGTGAACAGAGATTTTAACCAGTTCCAACGATTCCTTCAAGTCTTCAGCTGTCACTCTAGGGTTCTTTTTTACCTCACTGAGCAATCTGTGGTGTGACCTTTGAGTCATCTTTGTTGGACGGCCACTTCTAGGGAGAGTAGCCACAGTACTAAATCATCTCCATTTATAGACAATTTGTTTATCTGTGGACAAATGAATATCTCAGCTTTTCATGATAACTTTGTTATCCTTTTCTGATTTATGCAATGCAACAATTCTTGATTTTAGGTCTTCTGATATCTTTTTTCTGCGAGGCAAGGTCCACATTAGCAGATGCTTCTTGTAAATAGCAAACTCCAAAATGTTTGAGTGCTTTTTTTTAAGTCAAATTAGCTCTAACCCACACCGGCAATCTCACTTCATTAATTGGATGCCAGGTTTGACAACTCCTGACTTTGATTAGCTTTTGTTGCATCATTAGCCTAGAGATTCACATACTTTTTCCAACTTTTTATGTTATTAGTTCAAACAAATTGTATTTGTTCATTATTGTAACTTAGATGAGGATCAAACCAGATTTTAAGACAAACTTATTCATAAATGCAGGTAATACCAAACGGTTCACAAATATTTTTACTTTCCACTGTATATGTTATTTTGATTTAATGTTGACTTTTATGTTCAAGTATTTGACATAAGATTCATGGCCTTGATTTCTGTTAGACTCGGGCACTTTTCTTTCTCTTTCTCTCCATAAAAACCCTGTCTCACCCTCCTCTGTATTTCTGACATTCTTTGTCTGGCTCGTGATTGTGTCACAAGATCTGCCTCAATGGACATCTTTATCACTGCGTGTTGACAATAAGGTGCCTATCCATGCGGCCTGTTAGCTGTTTTCTGCAACCATGTACCCGCAGAGACAGTACGGCCACTGACCCGGGCTCCATGCATTCCATTGTCATGTTAATGCATGATCATGGGATGAAATTGTCTGGCAACCACCTACACACACACACACACACACACACACACACACACACACACACACACACGACTAATAATTATGCAAATGGCTATACTGGGAAAACTGGAATTTGCAACAACGGAAGTTTCAAAAACACCTTTTCAATTAGATACACTACCGTTCAAAAGTTTGGGGTCACTTGTCTGAAATGTTTCTCATGATCTTAAAAATCTTTTGATCTGAAGGTGTATGCTTAAAAGTTTGAAATTAACTTTGTAGACAAAATATTATTCTGCCAAAACATATACATTTATTTAATTACAAATCTAAAATTTCCTAAAAAAAAAAAAGTTTTTGAAATGGATGACTTGGATCAAAATATGAAGAAAAGAAGCCAATAAGTGCCCAACATAGATGGGAACTCCTTCAATACTGTTTAAAAAGCATCCCGGGGTGATTCCTCAAGAAGTTGGTTGAGAAAATGTCACGAGTACATGTCTGCAAAATCTAGGCAAAGGGTGACTACTTTGAAGATGCTAAAATATTACATAGTTTTGGATTTATTTTGGATTTTTTGGTCACAAAATAATTCCCATATTTCCATTTCTATTATTCCATAGTTTTGCTGACTACTATTATTCTAAAATGTGAAATAAATAAATAAATAAAGAATGAGTAAGTGACCCCAAACTTTTGAACGGTAGTGTAAGTCTATTTAGGTTTTAAACGGTATTTAGATTTAAAATATTAAACGGTGTTGCAAGAAATAAATGTTTTAAAAGTTTTAAATTTTGCCTGAAGCTTTTTCCTGGAAATAAGGGCTTTTAACCATACAACACCTGACATACATTACACTAAAAAAAGAAGTATTTTTCCTGCTTGTACAAATTAATTAATTAAACTAAAGCAACACAATTCTAAAAATAACTTTTACAACTTTTTATTTTTATTTTGTTCTATCCATTTCAATTTGTAAAATGGAAGTTTACTTAATCCATTTGAGTTGGGACTACATTAATAATTTTTAGGGTGTTAATGCAGAATTGATGAAACTGGGCAGAGGATTTCCATTTCCCAGCATGCTTCGTTGGGGACTGGGTAGGGAGAACAAATGTTGAAATTAAGTGTTATTTTACGCATTTTTTAGCGAGATGAGAAAAGGAGGAGATTTATTAATGTTTAACGTTCTTGGTATTAAAAAAGACTGTCTGTTATACTGGAGTTTTGACGGTTACCATTGTGGTGAAGCATGTTACTTGTGCTTAGGTTGAGGATGGACATTTACATTCAAGTGATGCTTGATTCGAGTGCTGCTTAGCTCTATAAGACGTTGCTATTAAAATTACAATGCAACAATTTCACTGTCCTTACACTTGTTCACCTGGCATGTACTAATGATTACTAAAATAAAATAAGTTGGACCAACATATGAAAATGTATTAAATAAACCTCAGTAAACTGAGTTTGTCGAACCTAATTTAGTCAAAACTACTATAGTACATTAATTTGACCTAATCCAACTAAATTACATTGAGAGACACTACATTTCTTGTTTTTTATATACACTACCGTTCAAAAGTTTGGGGTCACTTACTCATTCTTTATTTATTTATTTATTTCACATTTTAGAATAATAGTAGTCAGCAAAACTATGGAATAATAGAAATGGAAATATGGGAATTATTTTGTGACCAAAAAATCCAAAATAAATCCAAAACTATGTAATATTTTAGCATCTTCAAAGTAGTCACCCTTTGCCTAGATTTTGCAGACATGTACTCGTGACATTTTCTCAACCAACTTCTTGAGGAATCACCCCGGGATGCTTTTTAAACAGTATTGAAGGAGTTCCCATCTATGTTGGGCACTTATTGGCTTCTTTTCTTCATATTTTGATCCAAGTCATCCATTTCAAAAACTTTTTTTTTTTTAGGAAATTTTAGATTTGTAATTAAATAAATGTATATGTTTTGGCAGAATAATATTTTGTCTACAAAGTTAATTTCAAACTTTTAAGCATACACCTTCAGATCAAAAGATTTTTAAGATCATGAGAAACATTTCAGACAAGTGACCCCAAACTTTTGAACGGTAGTGTATATATATATATATATATATATATATATATATATATATATTTTTTTTTTTTTTTTTTTACAGTTTAATTAAGGGTAATGACATATTTGAGTGTAAATTTGAGAACCTTGGTAGAGCCAACAAACAATAATTTGTATGTACAAGTGTCAATTTTACTATTGTTCATATTTAGTGTTAAACATTTGAACAAACCCGATTCTAAGCATTAAACTTTGACATGTAACATGCCCCGCACTATTTGTACTGCAGATATGAATGCAAGAGTGTTGGTGGCGTAGTGGGCTAAAGCACATTACTGTTAATCAGAAGGTTGCTGGTTCGAACCCCACGGCCACCACCATTGTCTCCTTGAGCAAGACACTTAACTCCAGGTTGCTCCGGGGGGATTGTCCCTGTAATAAGTGCACTGTAAGTCGCTTTGGATAAAAGCGTCTGCCAAATGCATAAATGTAACCGATGGTGAGAAAATTGCACTTTTTAATGCAAAAGTAAATAACGCGCAACTCTCCATAAAAAGTAATGCTGTGACTTAATTATTTTTATTATCACCAATGCTGTCATGTTTTAAAAGCAATGTTGGAGTCATTAACTGGACATTGTTTGCACTATAGTCCCAAAAAGCAGTAGGTGCTTCTGTTACAGATTACATTTACTGCTTATGCGTTGGATCTGTTCACTGCCGAACTGACTGGCAGAGGCCTCTGCTGAGTCTTAAAGCCATCGTTTACAGTGTATAGTTTCCGAAATATAACGTTTCATTTCCTAAAAAAAATTTGAGAAGTAAAAGGGACATGTCCTCCACAAAATGTTAAAATGGTTGCTACATGGTTGCTTTTAGATGTAAATTTTAGCTATACAATACCAAGATATCGAATGTATATATGTGTTGTGCACGCTTAATCAACCTGTTAGTCGACTATTAAAAACACTACTCGAATATAGCACTGATTTATCTTTGTGCATTTGCCTACCTTCAGTAACACTGAATTATCCTGTAATTTCCATCTATGAATGTATCACCAAATCTCACAGTTATAATGGAGTCCAATGGGGGCGCAGTGGGTGTATCGTCAAATTGTTTGATGAGGGAAGAAGATATGATGGCATCTATGCTTTTGAAAGGTAAGCCTAGTAAAGCACTAGCAATACTTGTAATATTTTGATTCTTTGTTAAATCTACTCTATTGATTTTCAGGATTATGGACAAAGATCTGCTTTTATGGGAGAAAGAAACTACGAAGCGGTATAAGAAACTCGGAAGCTAATCAGACGGTATGTGTCTATGTGCGTTAAATCTCTTAATATGGGCAGAGCGCACTTATTAAAAGCCAACTTTCATTGGGGCCTGGGTAGCTCAGCATGTAAAGACACTGACTACCACACCTGGAGTCACAAGTTCGAATCCAGGGTGTGCAGGCTAAGCAACCAATTGGCCCAGTTGCTCAGATGGGTACAGTCACATGGGATAACCTCCTCGTGGTTGTCATAATGTGGTTCTCACTTTCAGTGGGGCGAGTAGATACCGCGGAGAATGGGCCTCCACACACGCTAGGTCACCACGGTAAAGCAGTCAACAAGCCAGATGATAAGATGCACGGATTGACGTCTCAGACGTAGAGGCAACTGAGATTCGTCCTCCACCATCCGGATTGAGGCAAGTCACTACGCCACCATGAGGACTTGGAGCGCATTGAGAAATGGCATTCCAAATTGGGGAGAAAGGGGGAGAGAGACAAAAAAAAGCCAACTTTCACCACTTGTATTTCTAAATAATAATAATAATAATAATAATAATGTGAAATGTTAAAAATGTGATGGCCTTTATGTAGACTCAAGATTTCATATACCAATGAGTCAAAACATTATGACCACTCACAGGTGAAGCGAATAACATCGACCATCTCCTAACAAGGTCACATGTCAAGGTCTGGATAGATTAGATGGTGAGCAAACAATCAGTTCATGTAGACAACGTGTTGAATGCAGGAGAAATGGGTAAGAGTAAAGACCTGAACGACTTTGACAAGGGCCAAATTGTTATGGCCAGACAACTGGGTCAGAGGATATCTGAAATGGCAAGGCTTGTGGGGTGCTCCTGGTCAGCAGTGGTTACTACCTAAATCAGTCTTTGAAAATGCCCATGCCTAATGTACATAGCCTACACAAATGAAAAGACATACCATTATAAAATTATCAGGAAAGAGAAAACAGAAATGACAGATAAAAAGACATTTTGTTGTGTGTTTGAGAACTGTTCTGATTGGGACAGAAATCCCAATGGTGAATTAAACATAATATTTATTCTCTTTATTTTAAGAAAAGAAGAGTAAATGTAATAAAGGTTCATTAAAATATAACGATATTAAGGAAAATGAAGGGTAAAGACGTAAAATGAATTCTATTTTGAAAGGCTAACATTACTAAAAATGTCAGGGGTACTCAAATAAATCTTTGAGATCAAAGGGGTTAAGCTGACAAAAAGTTAGGGAACCCCTGCCTCAAATCATGGAGAGAGGTCTTTTTAAAAAAAAAAAAAAAAAAAAAAAAAAAACAGACTTAGAATTGTTGCATGTCACGTGATAAAACAGCAAAAGAAATCCCATAAATGTACAGTGAAGGATGGCCTCTAACCAAATCCAGGAACCAGAAAACATTGACTAGGCGGGATCTTTTGACTTGGGTCCATCTAGCAACACACATAAAACCACTCACAGAACTTATCAACCACATAACGCTGGAAACTCAAGCAGACTGGAAGATGCAATATAAGTGAAAGATATAAGAAACTGGAATACGATAACTCGGTACTATGTTTGGAAGAAATGATGGCCTGTATGAATTAAAAAACGAACAATAAGCATCTAATGGATGCTTTTAAAAAATATCACATGCTTTGCAGATATACTTCACGATCATACTCTGAGAAAACGAAACCAAAGAAGTTTCTTTTCTCCTGGAAACAGCTGACTTCGCAGTTCTCTACAGCTGAATCCCAATGAACACACAGGAACAGTGAGAGAGAAAAAAAGCATGTACTATCTTTTTCATAGATTTTTAAGGGTTGATAACAGTCCTGCACTTTGGACTGCTGGGAAACGGCATACTTTAAGAACTAAACTTGAAATGACAGGATGTATCACACGTACTGCAAAACAACACAAAAGCGAACAAGAGACTAACAAACACCATTGGTTCGCTTCAGTTAAACTGTTGGGTAACACATGGCTGAAATACAATTTTCACTTTTTCTGAAGAAAAAGCTAGAGCTTGCTCAATTGCACAAAGGTGCTTAGGGCATAGTGGGTGGTTGCTAGGGCATTGCTATGCCATTGCTAAGTGTTCAGAGTTTGCTAAAGTGTTATGGGTGGTTAAGTGAAAGCTCACTTGGTAAGCATTTGCATCATATCCTGCAACATCTGGACAGACAAGAGACATATGCAAGGAACCTATTTGTGGAATTCAGTTCAGTTTTCAACACCACCATCCCAGCTTTATGTTCCCATGTCTATCCGTCAGTGGATCACCAGCTTTCTGACGGGCAGGCAGCAGCTAGTGAGACTGGGAAAATTCACTTCCAGCACATGTACGATCAGCACCGGTGCCCCCCAGATCTACTCAGCAGTCATTGAGTCTGTCCTCTGCACTTCAGTAACTGTTTGGTTCAGCTATGAAATCGGACATCGGAAGACTACAGAGGACAGTTCGGACTGCTGAGAGGATTATTGGTTGCCCCCTGCCCTCCGGAGGCTTCAAGAACTGTACACTTTCAGGAGGAGGAAAAGGGCTGGAAAAATCACTCTGGACCCACACTCACCCAGCCCACTACCTTTTCGAACTGTTGCCTTCTGTCCAATGCTACAGTGCACCGAGCACCAGAACAGTCAGGCACAAGAATTGTTCTTCCCCTCAGGCTATCCATCAGAGGAACAGCCCCATTGAGCAATAATTATGTGCAATACACAGCGTAGTCAATTATATTTATTTAACATATCCTACCTCTTCTGCATTGCATTCCCTTGCATCTGTACATAACAGATTTTAATTTGTACATAAGTATACACCGATCAGCCACAATATTAAAATCACCTGCCTAATATTGCGTAGATCCCCTTCGTGTCGCAAAACAGCACCAACGCTATTCTGAGATGCTATTCTTCTCACCACAACTGTAGAGCGGTTATCTGAGTTACCGTAGGCTTTCTCAGTTCTAACCAGTCTGGCCATTCTCTGTTGACCTCAAATCAAATCAAATCAAATCACTTTATTGTCACACTACTGTGTACACGAGTGCAACAGCAGGTGAAATTCTTGTGTGCAGTTCCGAGCAACATTGCAGTCATGACAGTGACAAGACATAAACCACTTTACAATAACAACATATTTACACAAAACAATTTACATAACAAATGTACACATACTTACACAACAATTTGCATAACAAATGTACACAATACACACAATGTAGAATACACATACACTAGATAAGGGTATAAATATATATATATATATATATATATATACACACACTAACTGAATTGGGAGCGAGAATATATTGACAGAGTGATGATTAATAAAGTGCAGTGCTGATTGTTGATCGTGAGAGATCATGTGTTCAAAAGTCTTATTGCTTGGGGGAAGAAGCTGTCATGTAGTCGGGTGGTGCGGGTCCTGATGCTGCGATACCGCCTGCCTGATGGAAGCAGTGAGAGCAGCCCATGACTCGGGTGGCTGGAGTCTCTGATAATCCTCCGAGCTTTATTCACACACCGTCTGTTATATATATCCTGGAGGGAGGGAAGCTCACCTCCGATGATGTTTCTGGCCGTTCGCACCACCCTTTGCAGGTCTTTGCGGTTGTGGGCGGTGCTATTGCCGTACCAGGCGGTGATGCAGCCAGTCAGGATGCTCTCTACGGTGCTGGTGTAGAACCGTGTGAGGATGTGGTGGTTCATTCCAAACTTCCTCAGCCGTCTCAGGAAGAAGAGGCGCTGGTGAGCCTTCTTCACAACGGCCTCAGTGTGGACGGACCATGTGAGTTCCTCAGTAATGTGGACACCGAGGAACTTGAAGCTGCTGACTCTCTCCACCGGTGCTCCATTAATGGTGATGGGGCTGTGTTCTCTGTCTTTCTTCCTGAAGTCCACCACAAGCTCCTTGGTTTTACTGACGTTGAGGGAGAGGTTGTGCTCCTGACACCAGCGTGTCAGAGTGTGCACCTCCTCTCTGTAGGCTGTTTCATCATTGTCAGTGATCAGACCTACCACCGTCGTATCGTCAGCAAACTTAATGATGGCATTGGAGCTATGTGTCGCCACACAGTCATGTGTGTACAGGGAATACAGGAGTGGGCTGAGAACACAGCCCTGTGGTGCTCCAGTGTTGAGGGTCAGTGATGAGGAGATGTTGCTGCCCATTCTAACCACCTGACGTCTGCCTGGCAGGAAATCCAGGATCCAGCTGCACAGCGAGCTGTTTAAGCCCAGAGCCCGGAGTTTCACATCAAGCTTGGAGGGCACTATGGTGTTGAATGCTGAGCTGTAGTCTACAAACAGCATTCTCACATATGTGTTCCTTTTTTCCAGGTGGGAGAGAGCAGTGTGTATTGTAGATGCAATGGCATCATCAGTGGAGCGGTTGTTGCGGTAGGCAAACTGCAATGGGTCCAAAGAGGTGGGCAGAACAGAGCAGATGTGATCTCTGATCAACCTCTCAAAGCATTTGCTGATGATGGGGGTGAGGGCAACAGGACGCCAGTCATTTAAGCAGGTGATTTTTGATTGCTTCGGTACAGGCACAATGGTTGATGTTTTGAAGCATGTGGGGACTACAGACAGGGAGAGGGACAAGTTGAAAATGTCCGTAAAAACACCAGCCAGTTGGTTCGCGCATGCTCTGATGACGCGGCCCGGAATGCCTTCTGGACCCGCGGCTTTACGAACGTTCACCCGTCGGAAGGATCGGGTTACATCCGCAACAGAGACGGAGAGTGAACCAGCCTCTGTAGTATCGGCCGCGAGTGCTCTCTCCGTGAGGGCGGTGTTGTTGTCCTCGAAACGAGCAGAAAATGTATTAAGCTCGTCCGGGAGAGAGGCAACGGTGTTCATGGCGGAGTTTTTATTCTGTTTATAGTCCGTGATGATGTTAATTCCCTGCCACATACTTCTGGAGTCAGTGGTGTTGAACTGTTCTTCAATTTTGTGCCTGTACTGGCGTTTGGCTGCACGGATGGAGTTACGGAGGGCATAACTGGCTTGTTTACGCTCCTCCGCGTTCCCGGAATTAAAAGCGGTGGTCCGCGCAGTAAGTGCCGCGCGAACATCGCCGTTAACCCAGGGTTTCTGGTTGGGGTAGATCCGTATATTTTTTGTCGGAACAACGTCCTCTACGCACTTCCTGATGAAACACGTTACGCTATCAGCGTAAACCTCGATGTCGTCATCGGAGGCAAACCGGAACATCTCCCAGTCCGCGTGATCAAAACAGTCCTGTAGCGCAGAGTCTGATTGGTCCGACCAGCACTGGATCATTCTAATGGTGGGTGATTCCCGTTTCAGTTTCTGCCTGTAAGCGGGCAGAAGCAGAACGGAGGAGTGGTCGGATTTGCCAAATGGTGGGCGGGGGAGGGATTTGTAGCCATCCCGGAAAGGAGAATAGCAATGATCCAAAACCCGGTCCCCTCGTGTGTTAAAGCTGATGTGTTGGTGGTATTTTGGTGCTATTGCTTTAAAGTTGGCTTTGTTGAAGTCCCCGGCAACAATGAACGCGGCCTCAGGGTGCGCGGTTTCCTGCTCACTTATACTCCCATACAGTTCCCTGAGTGCCCGGTCTGTGTCGGCTTGTGGGGGGATGTACACAGCTGTGATAATGACCGCTGTGAATTCCCTCGGTAGCCAGAATGGTCGACACAGAAGCATGAGAAATTCCAGATCAGGAGAGCAGAAAGACCTGATAAAATGTACATTCCTCTGATCACACCATGATTTGTTGATCATAAAACATACACCACCACCTCTGCTTTTACCTGAGCGGTCTTTCGCTCTGTCCGCTTGGTGCACGGAGAAACACGTGGGTTCGATGGCCGAGTCTGGAATCTCCGCGGACATCCAGGTTTCCGTAAGACAGATAACACAGCAATCTCTCGTCTCTCGTTGGAAAGAGATCCGCGCTCTCAGCTCGCAGAGCTTGTTGTCCAGAGACTGAACATTTGCCAGTAGTATACTGGGTAGCGGGGGGCGATTTGCGCAACGTCTTACTCTGATGAGAACGCCGGCTCTTCCCTTTTCCGTCTGCGTTTCCACGGCCGGGCAGCCCAAACAAAGGGCTCCGCTGGCGTGTTTGTAAACCGCGGGTCGGCGTTGAGGAATGTGAAGTCCGGTTTTCGGTGTGTGATTGCCGAACCAATGTCCAAAAGCGGTTGTCTGTCGTACACAATAAGGCAGACAACATCCAAGACAAAAAAACACAAAACTGTAAACAAAACAAACAATAAACTGCAGTGTTTTGACGGAGCCCGCGACGCAGCAGCCATACTCGGCGCCATCTTGGGTAATCCAAGGACCTCTCTCTTATCCAAGGACCTCTCTCTTCAACAAGGCGTTTCCATCCGCAGAACTGCTGCTCACTGGATGTTTATTGTTTTTGGCACCATTCAGAGTACAATCTAGAGACTGTTGTGCGTGAAAGTCCCAGGAGATCAGCAGTTACAGAAATACTCAAACCAGCCCATCTAGCACGGTCCTTTTTTCTATAAATCTTCACGTTCACTATCTTCTTTTGGCAACTCGCATTTCTTCGAGCAGATTGCCACTTACTGGGCTGGGAGAAGAATTTATAGTAAAAAAAAAAGGACTGAAATATTGATCTGGATTTAATCACTGGAGTCCCATGGATTACGTTTATGCTGCCCGTATGTGCTTTTTGGAGATTTGAAGTTTTGGCCACCATTCACTTGTATTGTATGGACCTACAGAGCTGAAATAGTCTTCTACAAATCTTTGTTTGTGTTTTGCAGAAAAAAGAAATTCATACACATCTGGGATTGCATAAGGGTGAGTAAAAGATGAGAATTTTTTGGGGTTAACAAACTCAACTATACAAGAGTTACATACATTGCAGTGTCTGCAGATGTTAGTACAGGTAACATTACAGGAAATACAGGCAGTGGTAGTTTAGAGTTAGGGCTTGAAACCTCCACGATTGAGGCAGTTCAGTTATGCAGTGGTAGAACATGCTCCGTGTGTTCGAGGAAAAGACAAGCCATTTTTGAGATGTACCCCCTCCCCCCATAATGTACATTTAAACTCACCAAAGGGAGGTGCTCCATGTCAACTCAACAATGTTACACAATTCACACCAAAATGTTAAAACTTTTCCTTAAAAAAAAAAAAAAAAAAATAGAAAGACAAATACTCAAAACTTTTAACTGCATGGTCTATTCTTCACATCTTAAGAAAAACAAAAAGACAAAATTTGCACAATACCACCAAACCCTCTAACCTAATGCTGAGTTACAACACACTTCCACATTTTCTTCAACTTATTGCCAATGTGACATACTCGTGGTGAGTTTGTGTGACATTTCAGGCATTAGAGAAGTCCATTGCCTCTGTTATTAATAATATAAAGCCATAAAATGTTCATGGAAAGTTCATAGCCTATTCTCACCACATTCCTCCATAAAACTTGTGAACAACTCCTTAAAAAGTTATACAAGTTAAACCAAAAATGCATGGATAAATGCAGGGTTCCATGCATGACAACACAATTGAAGGCAGAATTTGATACAACATTATTATGCATTAAAAGTTCAATGTGCATGAGAAAAGTCCAAACCTTTGAGTTTGATCTGGTCTATGAGCTCATTGGCGCGTGTTAGTTGGAGATGTGAGGACGCCAGCTTGGTATCCGGAGTATTACAGTTAATGGTAAAATAAGCGCGAACAACTACAGGTCCATGGCCGAACTACGAGCTAAAGTTAGTGGACAGCCCCGAGAATCATTCGGGCTTTGTGTGCCTCTCGCATTCTTTGGTAAAGAAACACAAACAGCAGTGGAAATCCCACCCTCCGCACACGAGCACTCTCTCATTGGATGGAGACATGAAAGAAGCCCAGTGTTCAGATCAGGAGACCCGAGAACAAAGCCATGAAACCCGTTCAACTACTTTTAGCGCTCTCCTTCGGTTCCAAAGGGGAAAATGAAGATTATTTGACAAATTACGAAAATGAAAAAAAAAAAAAAAAAAAACTTAAAAAAGTAAATAAATACGGGGCCTTAAAAAGTAGAGTAATCGTTACAATATAACTCTATTATACAATTATCAAAAAATATGTATTTATTATAATATCTATTTTTTTGTCAAATCAAATTTCGTCCTTTTCTTCATAAAGAATATAAATGCACTATACATAAAAATTGTATGGTTGTATTATTCTTTGTTCTGAACCCCAATTAATAATAATAATACATATTTAGGCCCTCAAGGTCACACCATGTTGTGCACATAGAAGAACGCTGAAACTTTTTCCCAAATAGCAGGGCAAAAATTGCTATACTGCTTCTTATTAAATGGTTACTATTACACGGGTAATAATAATTAAAAAAAACTTTTTGTTTTAATAAATAAATGTATATATACACTTGCGGACTTTGCTCTTATGGAAATAAATTGGTATTTTTATTCACCAAAGTGGCATTCAACTGATCCCAATGTATAGAATAACGTGAAAAATGACTATTACAATTTGAAAAAAATTTAAATAAAATAATAATAAAAATAAACAATGTTCAGAACTTCTTAAACTACTTCAAAAGAGTTCTCATCAAAAAAATCCTCCACGTGCAGCAATGACAGCTTTGCAGATCCTTGTTATTCCAGTTTGTCCAGATTGTGACCTTTCACCCCACACTTCCTGTAGCACTTGCCATAGAGGAGACTGTCTTGTCGGGCACTTCTCACAGTCCAGCTGATCCCACAAAAGCTCAATGGGTTAAGATCCATAACACTCTTTTCCAATTATCTGTTGTCCAATTTCTGAGTTTCTTGCCTGCACCCCCGAGTCTTCTCTTCACTGTTGTACATGAAACTGGTGTTGAGCGGGTAGAATTCAATGAAGCTGTCAGCGGAGGACATGTGAGGCGTCTATTTCTCAAACTAGAGACTCTGATGTACTTATCCTCTTGTTTAGTTGTACATCTGGCCTTCCACATCTCTTTCTGTTCTTGTTAGAGACAGTTGTGCTTTGTCTTTGAAGACTGTAGTGTACAAAATTTTATTGTATGAACTCTTCAGTTTTTTGGCAATTTCAAGCATTGTATAGCCTTCATTCCACAAAACAATGATTGACTGATGAGTTTCTAGAGAAAGCGGTTTCTTTTTTGCCATTTTTGTCCTAATATTGACCTTTAGTCTATTAAGCCAGTCTATTGCATACTGTAGCAACTTAAAAACAAACACAAAGACAGTGACAATGTTAAGCTTAATTTAACAAACTAAATAGCTTTCAACTGTGTTTGATATAATGGCCAGTGATTTTCTAGTACCAAATTAGCAATTTAGCATGATTACTCAAGGATATGATGTTGGAGTGATGCTTGCTGGAAATGGGGCCTGTCTAGATTTATTAAAAAAATACTTTTTTCAAATAGTGATGGTGCTGTTTTTTTTACATGAGTAATATCCTGACTATACTTTGTGATCAGCTGAATGCCACTTTGGTGAATTAAAGTATAAATCTCCTTCCGAAACAGCAAAATCTGTACTGCCAGTGTATATAAAATATAAATAATACAAATTTCCATTAAAAATATGCATTAAAAATGAATAGTTCACCCAAAAATGAAAATCCTCTCATCATTTACTCACCCTAATTACCATCACAGATGTGTATACATTTTCTTTCTTCTGCTGAACACAAAGATTTTTAGAAAATATTTCAGCTCTTTAGGTCCATACAATGCAAGTGAATGGGTACCAAAATTTCGAAGCTCAAAAAAGTACATAAAGGCATCATAAAAGTAATCCATAAGACTCTATATCGAAGCGATATGATATGATGAGAATCAGATCGATATTTAAGTCCTTTTTTACTATAAATTCTCCTTGCCCAATAGGTGGTGATATGCACAAAGAATGCAAATTGCCAAAAACAAAAGAAGACAGTGAAAGTAGAGACTGATAGTAAAAAGGGCATAAATATTTATCTGTTTCTCAACCACACTTATAATATCTCTTCTGAAGACATAGACTAAACAACTGGAGTCGTATAGATTATTTTTAAACTGCCTTTATATACTTTTGGATCTTCAAATTCTAGTCACCATTCACTTGCATTGTATGGACCTGCAGTGCTGAGATAATCTAAAAATCTTCATTTGTGTTCTGCAGAAGAAAGTCAGTCATACACATCTGGGATGGCATGAGGGTGAGTAAAGGATGAGAGAATATTCATTTTTGGTGAACTATCCCTTTAAGTGCTGGAGAAGCACGACCTACAAATGGATATTTGTACTGATTCTATAATTCAAGTAAAAATCTAATCTACAATGAACCAAATTATATGAGCAGTTTTGTTCATCTGTGGTACGATCTTTACATCGTCCATTCTAGTGCAACCCGTGTTCATTTGGGTATTGGACAGGACTGCAAATAATTCTACCCTATAAGTATGTCAAAGCCCAGCCATTCTGTCAGGGTTGCACTGGGTTCTCTGCCAGGGGACTGGCCATAATACCTCAATGAGATCTCGGCAGAGTGCCAAGCGAGGCTGAGGGCACGAGACAGAGAATAGTTGAGTGGTGACGCAGAGACCTACTTAAACCAAATAGATGAGGGATAGACCTCGCTGAAAGAGTTGGACCTGATGATGGTGTATTTGGCACTTTCCACAGAGTGTACACTTTGGTGTCCCATCACTTTTTACAGCACAAATTCTATTTTTATTGTATTTTTTTTGTAGTGAGAACTAATACATTTGCTGAACTGATATTCTATTCATTGTAGTAAAAATATTTTGAATTAAATAATTTTATTGATCAAATTAAATTTTTGTCTCTGTCCCACATTTTGTGGACAAATCTTACCACATGATTTTCCAATTGCAAAAAATACATTTGCTACAACCAGCCATTAGGACCCTGTCTACAGCATGGCAGGAAGACTAGCAAATTACTAACAAATGTTAATGTTGACCGCATTTGTCAACAAATGCAACATTTGGTCCAAAAGCAAGTCCCTACTGAGGGATGGCTTAATTTAGGCTAAATCTCCAAACCTGTTACAGTAAAATAATGCAAATGAATGCATAAAATAATTTAGAAAATAATGCAAGAATTTCATCAGCCACTTATCAATCAGATCATGTTACAAATTATAGCATATTATAAATATATTGATCAAGATTGTGCATCGTTTGTGCACTTTTCTAACATTGTGTTCTTTAAACAACAAATATATAAATATATATGCAATCCATTGTTTTGTTGGGCATTTAAACAAATAAAACTATTGTAATTGTAATGACAATAATAAAATGTTGTTTTTGGTTGACATTTTCTTTGCCACTTAATAAAAAGTGTGCAATGAAAAAAACTTTTTAATTCAAAACTGTTGAAGTAAAGCTATTGTAAATCAACATGTTTCGATGCATTTGCTGAATCTAAATTAACTTACACATTCAAAAATAATTTTAGCCTATTTTTAAGATGTATTAAATTTGTATTAAAGATTACTTAATTCAGTAATTAGACTTTATTATAAAAATTGCTAAGCGTAAATCGTAAAAAAAAAAAAAATTATATATAATTACAGTGAATACAGTGGTGTCTTGGCGGTGCTGGGGCTTGAACCCCCAACCTTCTGGTCAGTAATCCAGAGCCTTAACCGCTGAGCCACCACTGCCCCACCAAATCATTGAATGATTCTGGTCATTACTAAAGTATCAGAATTAATTATGCTAATTTGTGATTGGTAAAATGCTTTAGCACTGGCTATCACTTGATTGTTTGACAGTGCAAAGAGAGAACATTGAGATTTTGTTGCCAAAGTAGAAAATAACATTGTAACATAAGTCAAATCAATCCCAGATGTGTATATATATATATATATATATATATGCATTTTTTGTGAGAATTATAGGTCAACAACCAATTTACAAAAGCTAAAGTCATGTTTTATGTTATTGTTTACTTCCACATAGTAACATTTCAATATGGAAGAAAATATCGATAAATCATTTCAAATACCTGTGCCACAGTTACAGTTGAATTAATTTAGTTATTTATATTTTAGCGTTATAACGAGAAAAGATGTAATGACATATCTTGTTACTATGAGAAATGATGTTGCTTCTACAACACAACAGAGGGAAAAAAATAATAAGTACGTGGCAGCATTGCTCCACTGTACACCCCCTATTTAATGGGGATAAAATACATATTTTAGATGCATTAACAACCATCTACGAAATTACATTTTCAAGGAGACATTTTAGATGAAATCTCTTTTTATTGTTTAATTCACTGCCTCACACATACAATGGATTTCTTTGCGTTGTGCAATATGGGACAATTACCATGAGAATATGATGGCAAATGGCTGAGACTGGATCTGACGGGTAGTTTTTTCATGTTAAGAGTCGAACAGAAACGCTTCCAAATCAGTCAATGCAGCCGAGCGTGACCAGAGTCACATTATGTTATTGACTAGCTCATGCCGTAACAGAAAGACAGATCATTAAGCCATTTAGGATCTTCATTCCTGTATGTTCAGCACAGCATACAAAGGCAATAATACAACATAGAAAAATAAAATCAAATAAAAGCAATTATTTGCCTGACTTATTCCATCCAGTTTATACACCGATAACACATTAACTCACAGAGGTACACAGCAAAAAGAAAACAAAAAAATGGGTGGAAAAGCCACGGCAGAAAAAAATTCATTTAAAAGAAGTATACACCCAAGTACCCTGAATCCTTCGTGACTATCTAAAAACGCGGTTGCAGCCAGATCTAGGGATGATTTTTTTGCTCCGTGATCACCGTTGCACCCTTCGGTTCACCTGCCAGTTACACAGACATCCACGTGGCAGTGCACAATCCCCTGATTATAGCGAAAAGACGGAAATAAAATAAATCTAAAAACACTGCGCAATATATATAGATTTATGGGTTTCTTTTCTGTATATATGCAAATGAATGTCAGTTTCTCAAAAACATATACACATTTCATCGGCATACTGTACATGCCTGGTTATGGCACACCAGCGGCACTAAAACGGAGTTATTTCACCTCATAGATACTTTCAACCTTCCTGTATTGAGATCGAGCCCCCTTGTACCTCCTGACTTCTCTTTTTTCTAAACACTTCCAGCATCCTCCTTTCTTCCATCCCTCCATCTTTATGTATTTTTTTGTCTTGGAGACGCAGATACAGAAAGAGCAGTAAAATGGGAGAGAGAGATAGAGGGAGAGGGAGTGAGTGTGTGATCAGTCAATCGCCAAGCCCTTGCATTCCCCCTGTCTCTCAGCCGATCTCCTTCCACTGCCGGTAGAATTCCGAAATATTCTTCAGCTCCATGCCTGCTGCTGCCACTGCCTGGACAGCCACCTGCAGCGAGACAAATGGACAGAGTTAATGCACCATGGAAACTACAATAGAAACCCCAGATGTTATCATAAACAAAGCCCTGGCAATTTTTAAGTAAATTGTACTATTTGTAACCTCCGGAGTCCTAAGCGTTTCTATTTCCCTTTTTGATTTATAACTACTAGCATCTAATAAACATGCACCTAAAAAAAGTGTTGATTATTCATGGTTTTGAGACACAAATAAAAAACAACAAATAAAAACAATTTGACTTGATTTGACTTATGTTACAATGTTATTTTCTACTTTGGCAACAAAATCTCAATGTTCTCTCTTTGCACTGTCAAACAATCAAGTGATAGCCAGTGCTAAAGCATTTTACCAATCACAAATTAGCATAATTAATTCTGATACTTTAGTAATGACCAGAATCATTCAATGATTTGGTGGGGCAGTGGTGGCTCAGCGGTTAAGGCTCTGGATTACTGACCAGAAGGTTGGGGGTTCAAGCCCCAGCACCGCCAAGACACCACTGTGTGGCCCTTGAGCAAGGCCCTTGATCCTATCTGCTCCAGGGGCGCCAAATCATGGCTGACCCCAGCATAGCTGGGATATGTGAAAAATAAATAATTTCACTGTATATATGCAGAAATGTATGTATAATGTGTGACAATTGGGCAATTAAAATTAAATTAAATCTATGCCACCAAGTTAAACATTAAACAACATTACTTATTAGCATTGTCCCATATTTGCGAGTGGTTTAAACATCATCTGCAGCCTGAAACTTTAAATAGGACGTTTGGATTGAATGAACTTGGCTTTATAGAAAAGCTAAAGTGTGCTCCCTTGCTCCCTATTTAGTGAATGACTTGGCCTCCAATGTGCTGTCTGTCTGCACTGGTCTCAGAACAGTTCAAAATGCACCTTATTTTCATCCCAACTCGATATAGTCAAAAGGTTTTTCTCAATGTAAAACCACACAGAAAATATAGGATTTCTAATGAAAACCATGCGCTATTGTACACTATAGTGTACATTGTGTTTAGCTGCATGACGTTTCATGATAAATTGCACAAATGTAAAAAATGGCATATCGGATGAAACTGGACACTCTAAACTTTTCACTCAAACAGGTTTCAATGTAAAAACGTAATTAGGTTTATGACCAGATGTATTTTTTTGGCCATTTCTCCCAAAGACAAACTCCACTGAAATCAGCGCCATCTTGTTTGGACACATGACTGTGTGTCGGAAGTTTAACCTTTACTGACAGCCCAGAGTCTCCTGAACAGAGATCAGTTGGATTAAAAGAAAATAAATTATGCGTTGCGTATAGCGAAGCCCACATACAACGTCCACGCATGTCTACGCAGGGTCGCACCAGGTTAAGCAATAGTTCTTGTCTTTTTCAGATTTTTTCGCTGGGCTTGTCGCAATGCATTATGGAATGACCTTCTTTGTGAAGGATGCATGTGAGAACATGGCCAAAAGTAGGTATCTACTCTTTGAAACTGGCCAGTCTCCTCACCGGCCTTCCTAAAAAGACTACTGACACTTAAGTCCCCTGCAGCTCATTCAGAATGCTGCTGCCAGGATTCAACCCCGAACCAAAAAAATCTTTAGAAAAGTCTTTACACTGGCTTCCAGTTACATTTCGCATTTATTTTAAAGTACCATTACTCGTTTATAAATCACTCAATGGCCTAGGACCTAAATACATTGCAGATATACTTGTTGAATATAAACCCAACAGACCTCTCAGATCATTAGGATCAAGTCAGTTAGAAATTCCAAGGATTCACTCAAAACAAGGTGAGACAGAGTTTAGCTATTATGCCACCCACAGCTGGAACCAGCTTCCAGAAGAGGTCAGGTGTGCTCCAACAGAGGCAACATACAAGTTCAGACTGAAAACACATCTGTTAAGCTGTGCATTTATTCACTGAGCACTGTGCTGCACTTACTCATTTTAATTTGCCATTGTGTATGAAATGGGCTATATAAATAAACTTGGCTTGCCACGGTGCGCATCTATGATGCCATAAAATGTAGTCTAGGTAGGCAGCTCAGAAGGTTTAGGAACAAACCCTATACAAGACACTAAAATCTACATACCACAGTGCTGTGACAGTAAAAGCATGTTTGGAAGCAGAAAGTCTTCAAACACGCGACTGACCTTCATAGCAGATGATCTCTCAGTTAACTCCACCAATGAACGTCCGGTTAGAATGGTCACCATGCCAGCGGTGTCTTCATCTCCAGTATTCTGAGATCCCGTCAACTGACGACAACTGTCCACCATCTTATACAGGTGCCTGCCAACAGGGACAAATCAAACAATCAATCAATGCAGCGTAACAAACTAATTCAGGTACTGTCCATTTACAGTCCTACAGGGCTTCATGGCTGACAAATTTAAAATCAGTCTGGCCTGAAAAAGGAAGTGTAATTGATATGTGCAGCTTACCAGGCTTCCATGTCCTGTCGCTTTAATTTATCCCTCTCAAAACTTTTCCCTGACTCTTTCTGACAGCGGATGTATCTGTTGCACAATGAAGGAGGAAACAAACAAACAAACAAAAATTCTTAATGGTGCTGTTTGGTATTCAAATGCATATAAGAATCAAACTGTTTTCAATATACTGTAAAGGGATAGATTACCCAAAAATGAACAATGACACCAAGCATACCTCCAAAGTTGTGGCAAAATGGTTTAAGGACAACAAAGTCAAGGTACTGGAGTGGCCATAACAAAGCCCTGACCTCAATATGATAGAAAATCTGTGGGCAAGGAGGCCTAAAAACCTGATTCAGTTACACTAGTTCTGTCAGGAGAAATGGGCCAAAATTCCAGTAACTTATTTTAAGGATCTTGTGGAAGGCTACCAAAAATGTTTATTTAAAGGCAAGTTTAGCAATTTAAAGGCAATGCTACCAAATACTAACAAATTGTATGTAAACTTCTGACGCACTGGGAATGTGATGAAAGAAATAAAAGCTGAAATAAATAATTCTCTCCACTATTATTCTGACATTTCACATTCTTAAAATAAAGCAGTGATCCTAACTGACCGACAGGGAATGTTTTCTACGATTAAATGTCAGGAACTGTGAAAAGTTTGAGTTTAAATGTATTTGGCTGAGGTGTATGTAATTATCTGACTTTAACTGTATGTCCATTAACTAAAATAAAAATGGGGGTTTTCAAAATACTAAACTGAAACTATAAATGTGCTCTACAATACGAACGAAAACTAGAATAATAAAATAGAATCATGGAGAAAATTCTCTCTCAAGTCTGATTTCTCTGTTTTTCTAAAAATGAACCTGCAAGTGGCCGTCTGATTCACATGTGGAAATGACCAACCACAGATCGCCTGCAGGCATGATGTTTAGAGGCATGTAAATTTAGGGGATGGGCTCTGGATGACACCAAAATAAACCAGCATGCAAGAAAGCGCTGATGGCAAATAATATCACTGCTGTCTCGGAAACATTGCAAAGACAGCACAAAATGAATTATTAGAGCACATTTTATTCATATCAGAAAATGCTGCAGTATGCTGTGATTATGTGATATTGTGAATATGACCAATAAAACTTTTAATTTAAACATTTATGATATCATTTTGAGCATGAGTAGCTTCTGATCAAGTGTCACCACAGGCATATAATAGACACAATTTTACAATTAGGTCTTTTATGCTAACTTTATTAAATGCATTAAGTATTGTAACAAAGAACAATATTTTTGAAAATCTTGGTCAGTGTTAAATAAGATATTTCCAATTGTTCATTGTAGTTCATGTTAGTTCAAAATGCATTAAATAATGTTAACAGATACCATATTTGAACAAACTTTTAAAGTTCAAAATTTGTATGTATATGTTGGAAATTATATTAACCAAGATTAAGTGCTGTAAATGTTGAGCTAATGTTAAGAAATACAACCTTATTGTAAAGTGTAACAGATAAAATTGTGTGGTATTCAAACAGATGAAAACTAAAAATATACTAAAACTAAATATAAACTAAAAATGCCCATTTTCCAAAACTACAAACGAAATAAAAAAAATGTTTGCATCATTAAATCGAACTAAAATGAAACCGAAATTTAAAAACAAACAAAAAAACAAACACAAAATGACATAAAATTTTTTTCAGAACTGTAATACCCCTGCTCTTAACTAATATTTCATTTAAAATTAAATAAATAAAAATCTGATATTTTACCCAATACTAGAATAAGAATGAGCTTTATTGCCAAGTATGTTTACACACACACACACACACACACACACAAGGAATTTGTTATGGTGACAGAAGCTTCCAGTCAAAACAGAATGCAAAAAAATATACATATACAACTGTGGCGAGGGCGTGGTTGAGTGTCAGTCTGGGGAGAGGGGAAGCGGAAAGGTCTAACAGCTGTTTCTTGTTGCAGTAATCTTGGGAGAGTGGCGCGATTACATACAAAGTCAATGCAAAAATGCGAATAGATATGAATTTGTGCCGGGTGGCGCAAATGAAGTGAATGGCGTGACTCAAACATGCCAAATCACTACATTCGCTTGGATGTGTTGTCGATAAAGCCTATCAGCATTAAAACTGTCCGGATGTCACTGACATGGTAGCAGAAGAATTCTGAAAAAATTAATAAAAAAAAAATTGTTGTAGCGGTGTGTGGGCACCCGGAGTAGTATGAAAATGTCATACATGTACAGAGACCGGACGAAAAAAGACATCACTTGGAGGAAATTGAGCGAGGAAGTAGGACTACCAACTTCTGAAATTCTGAAAATATGCGCGTCTACTTGATTCCAGCTACTTGTACTTTACTATGAACCAAGTCGTAGAAGCCCCTCCTCCTTTTCTTCTCTCGGAAGAGAAGGGGAAATACTTTCAGGTTCGCATTACTCACGCGAACGCAAGTTTAAACACACATTTTAATCCAGCAGTCAAACTCGCATGAGCAATGCTTGGTGTAATGGCAACCACTGTGGTCAAGAGCGCTGGCAGCAACTGGGGAACGCCATTTAGATGGGGCAAGCATACTGAAAGCAGAACCGGGGGTCGGACAACCGAGCGAGACTATGAGAGACTGATTCCTCAAGGGCTGGAGCTGAGTTCAATAAAACTCCCATAATGCCTCCACTAGGTCCACAGTTGTCCAGATATTTCTGTCGCGGTTTTGAGGAAGGACCCAAGAGGCAGGAATGGCAATGATGTACTTTAAAAAAAAAAACTTACAAAATAAACAAAAAACTTTCCCGAGGGAGTACAAATAATACAAGGTAACAATAAAACTGAAAACAATCAGACTGGGGGTAACAGGAATTCACAGGAACAATACGGAAAATACATCTGGGGGTAACTTGAATGCACAGGACCAACACGACTAGAGTGGGGAAAAAAACCCACAACGATCTGTTGGGGAAGACGAGATGAAGGAGAGAATAGAGGAACGGGAGATAGGATACAGGTACTGCCCATAATTACGAGCAGCGCAAATCAGCGCTGCCACAGCGATGCTGATTGCGCTGATGAGCAGCACCTGAGAGAAACACGAGGGAGAGAAACAACAGCACATGGGACAACATGAGAGATGGGTGGAAGAAACTGTCACAATCCAGCCAACACAAGAATAAACAGGACGAAAGAGGCAGGATCATGACATAATATGCTTATTAATTATACAGTAAATATTAAACATGAGCATATATTGTAACTGATTATTAGAAAAAAAATTATTTGAATATCTGTCTTAATACAACAGAACTGGTGACATTAACAAGCAACTATTAAATAACACTCTTGAATTACAAATATGGACAATCCCTTCACATTATGTAATTTTATTTGTCCCTCAGGAGTATATGTTCTGAAACATGGGGCTCAAGACAATTTCTCGCACTCACTCTGCTCAAATAATAATAAAAAAAGAAAAGAAGGGTAAATAAACACTCGTAAGCATAAAAAGCTTGAGAAAACATGCCTCAGCCAAGTCCAAACGCAACAGCTTCCGTTATTTTAAGTTGCGAAGAGCGACAATTTCTGGCGTCTTCTCTCTTGTCTTCTTGAAGAAACAGTGATATTTAAATGGATAAAGGGCTGGAAAGTGGGCAGTTTTACAGGGCATTTTAATAGTAGGTAATACACGCTGTATTTTTTACCAGAGTGGGAATTGCGCGGTCCAGGAAAAGTCTGGAATAATTACTGACAAGACCGATTTGCATGGGATTAAATGACTGAGAAGCTCTGGTAATTATTACATTACACCATTTCCAGAAATAAATCTAATCCCGTCAGAATATATTTTAAAAACAATCATAAAGCCAGACATTGAGAGGCACCTCTCATCTTGCAAGTGGCCACTTCCGCCTGCAAAGACCAGCTGAGCTAACCAACAAGCCGGTTTGGAAGGAACTACTATCACAGCCCTACACATGCAGTTAAATAATCGCACACGGTCATATTGCGATTTTAGTTTTATTTCAATTAATTGCGTGGCCCCAGTTGTGACTCTGTCCTTCTGTCTTTCAACTTTAATGTAGTAGTGCGGCCTATTTAAGCATTCCAAAACAGTCACTTGTGAGGATCCCTTTCAGTATGAGGTTGCCAAATAGACAGTTCACTTAGGTTTAGATCAGAGCTACAATTGCAGTATTGCTATAAGAACTACTGCAGAGCTCAAAACGTACCTGTTCCCTTTCCGAAACTCTGTCTCAAGAAAACGGATGCCATCTCTCGCTCCAGCATTCTCTTTCTTCAGCATATCCAGACCATCAATAACTGCAAGAGAGCAGAAATTCATCAAGCACTTTGTACAAATACCACTGACTGATATTACAAACCACATCAATTGATTGTTCCTTGTGGTTGCCCATTTGTGATTACTTTTCCTTACATCTAAGGTGCCAAAGTGATTGCCAATTAAAAAGAAATTGCCATTTAGGTATTAAAGCAACTAAACTGAAATGATTGACCCACAATTTTTGACCAATGAATTTTAATTACTTTTCCCATGACCTTTCTAGTAATTTTTATTATTATTTTTTAAATAATTACAGACTAACCTTACTAATGAATCATTCAGAATGATTTATGAAATCATTGAAAAGTCACTGTACGTGGTCTGTTCCATTCAAAAAAATTTTTTTATGACACTTATGACATTTTTGGAGATTGACAGCCCTTGGTCACAATTAACTTTCAGTGCATGGAATTAGGGCTGGGAGATATGGCTCCAAAAATTATATCTCTGTATTTTTCAGCCAATTGATGATATTTGAATTATATCGATAATTATGTTTTTGCTATGAAATGGCTCAAAAGTATTTTTTATTTTTTTTTTATAAAGGAACCATAATTTCATATGCCATTGCAGCAAAGAATATTAAATATTTTTAAAGGCACTGAATAAAAATCTATTACAAAAATAATGAAGGCTAAATGAACTTCACTAAATGAACACAGTGGGGAATAAAATGTAATCATTTTCATTAATATGCACTTTTATATTTATATTTGATATACAATGATACATAGCAGATTTATTTATAAAAAGCATTATTTACCATCATATATTTTTCCTATAAAAAATTGAATTATAATAAATTATTAATGTGGGGCCCAGTCAAGTTTATTATTATAATATAATACTGAATTATAATTATTATTTTGAGGATAAGATTTGCTTTATATAAATGCTGACACTGAAAGTGCAGTGTCAGTGTGTGCCATGTGCCATGGAAGGCCCTGAGGGTGAGTAAATGATCACATAAATTTTTTTTTCCCACTTCGGTGATCTATCCCTTTTACTCAAACTTCCATGACTTTTCCAGGCCAACAAAAACACTGAAAATTCCCTGATAATTCTAGATTTTCTATGATTTGGTAAACCAGGATTTAGATCATTAGTAGGCACACAGGCTGACCTGTGCGAGGGATGATGATGATAAAGCAGCCGCTGGCAGCCAACTGTCTGATCAGCCCCAAGTGCTGGCAGAGAACGGCTGTATCTGGCACCAGGTAAGGAGACATGGAGGACTGGGCTTTGGGCTGCTGCAGACTGCCCTCCAGCTGCGATACTTCCAACTACAGGGAAGCACAGAGAGATAGGCAAGGAAATTATTCATTATAGCTTCAATTAACTGAGAAAATTTGAGAAAACTCGCTTTAGTAAATTATCAAAATAAACAAAAGAGCTGGTGTTACCTGTAGGCGCAGCTGGGCCATGTCTCTCATGAGCCGGTTCCTGCGAGCTTCCTTTTCTGCCTGTGAATCAAATGAGGCAAGGTCAATATAACCTCATTACAATACTGACATTTTACCTTATGTAAATACAAGATGCCAATAGCAGCTATACATATTTTTGTCATTAAGGAAAAAAAATGTGTATTACTGTCAAAATGTATATATGACAGAATAGATAACAGATACACTACCGTTCAAAAGTTTGGGGTCACCCAAACAATTTTGTGTTTTCCTGAAAAGTCACACTTATTCACCACCATACGTTGTGAAATGAACAGAAAATAGAGTCAAGACATTGACAAGGTTAGAAATAATGATTTGTATTTGAAATAAGATTTTTTTTACATCAAACTTTGCTTTCGTCAAAGAATCCTCCATTTGCAGCAATTACAGCATTGCAGACCTTTGGCATTCTAGCTGTTAATTTGTTGAGGTAATCTGGAGAAATTGCACCCCACGCTTCCAGAAGCAGCTCCCACAAGTTGGATTGGTTGGATGGGCACTTCTTGCGTACCATACGGTCAAGCTGCTCCCACAACAGCTCAATGGGGTTCAGATCTGGTGACTGCGCTGGACACTCCATTACCGATAGAATACCAGCTGCCTGCTTCTGCTCTAAATAGTTCTTGCACAATTTGGAGGTGTGTTTAGGGTCATTGTCCTGTTGTAGGATGAAATTGGCTCCAATCAAGCGCTGTCCACTGGGTATGGCATGGCGTTGCAAAATGGAGTGATAGCCTTCCTTATTCAGAATCCCTTTTACCCTGTACAAATCTCCCACCTTACCAGCACCAAAGCAACCCCAGACCATTATATTACCTCCACCATGCTTAACAGATGGCGTCAGGCATTCTTCCAGCATCTTTTCATTTGTTCTGCGTCTCACAAACGTTCTTCTTTGTGATCCAAACACCTCAAACTTGGATTCATCTGTCCACAACACTTTTTTCCAGTCTTCCTCTGTCCAATGTCTGTGTTCTTTTGCCCATCTTAATCTTTTTCTTTTATTGGCCAGTCTCAGATATGGCTTTTTCTTTGCCACTCTGCCCTGAAGCCCAGAATCCCGCAGCCGCCTCTTCACTGTACATGTTGACACTGGTGTTTTGCGGGTACTATTTAATGAAGATGCCAGTTGGGGACCTGTGAGGCGTCTGTTTCTCAAACTAGAGACTCTAATGTACTTATCTTCTTGCTCAGTTGTGCAACGCGGCCTCCCACTTCTTTTTCTACTCTGGTTAGAGCCTGTTTGTGCTGTCCTCTGAAGGGAGTAGTACACACCGTTGTAGGAAATCTTCAATTTCTTAGCAATGCCTCGCATGGAATAGCCTTCATTTCTAAGGACAAGAATAGACTGTCGAGTTTCAGATGAAAGTTCTCTTTTTCTGGCCATTTTGAGCGTTTAATTGACCCCACAAATGTGATGCTCCAGAAACTCAATCTGCTCAAAGGAAGGTCAGTTTTGTAACTTCTGTAACGACCTAAACTGTTTTCAGATGTGTGAACATGATTGCACAAGGGTTTTCTAATCATCAATTAGCCTTCTGAGCCAATGAGCAAACACATTGTACCATTAGAACACTGGAGTGATAGTTGCTGGAAATGGGCCTCTATACACCTATGTACATATTGTACCAAAAACCAGACATTTGCAGCTAGAATAGTCATTTACCACATTAGCAATGTATAGAGTGTATTTCTTCAAAGTTAAGACTAGTTTAAAGTTGTCTTCATTGAAAAGTACAGTGCTTTTCCTTCAAAAATAAGGACATTTCAATGTGACCCCAAACTTTTGAACGGTAGTGTATAAATGCCTTCTAAAATCTTGTGGATCTCTCAAACTCTGGGTTAACAGCAGGGTCAGAGAGTTCACGCTGATTGTAGTGGTTGTGGTATAGTGGAGTTTCAGGAAAGAACTGTACCATTCTCCTCGTGTGCTTGACTACAGTCTTTTCCATGAGCTTGTCATGAACTGCAAGACATTCTTTTGATCCGCAGACCCTGAAGGCTTTAATAAAATTGTACCAGAAAGAGCCTCTTATTCGGCACAGCAAGGTGGCACTTCAACCATCATTTGTTCTTCCCGTAAGGGCCGCACGGTTGCTTGGCAACATAAGGCTCTCAAGCAAAAGCTCACAAATGTGGAGAGCTTTTATGAAAAAAAAAAAAAAAAAAATGTTCTCTTTACCGCAGATGTGTTTGTGTCAATCCAATTATTTAGAAGCACTTTCTTTGGCTATTTCTGCACCTATTTAGTACAGCTACCATTTTTTCAAGAGAAAAAAGTTTCTAATGCATATTAAAGCATTGCCCCATTGGATTCTTATGTTATAGGTTTTGTTTTTGTATTTTACCATGTGGAACTGGGCCTTGGCCTGCTGAACCAGGTTCTCCTGCTCTGATTGGCTGATGCTGGTGAAGATGCCTGCCTCAGGATTGAAGTGCAACACGTTGCCTTGGAGATTTGTGAGGAAGTGGCCAAAGCTGCGAATACAGCACACACGCACCACACACTGGCCAGCACAGAAAAAAGAGACAGAGGAAAAACATGAGAATGTTAATTATAATTTTGCAATTAAATTAAATTCTCTGCATTCTGATTAGCTAGAAACAAGTACTTGTTTGCCCCTATACTCGGCATTATGACACTCAAGTAGTAATGGAAATTGTAATTCTGGTTCTGATAAAAGACTTTGACTCTTTTGGTACTTTTTAATATATAATAATTGATCCAAACTATTAGCGCTGGGTATCATCAATACAGATTACCAGATATGAACTTTTGAGAATCTCTATCGAATTGACCAAATTAAAAAAAAACAATTCTTAAAAAATACATAAATAAATATATAAATATATATATATATATATATATATATATATATATATATATATATATATATAATTTTTGCCCAGCCCTACAAAATAAATAACACCATATACGATATTTTGGTTCTGTAAATATACATAAACAAAAATACTAAAAAAACAAAACAAATTTTTCCTTGTTTTATTGTTGTGGCTGATTGGTTTATATATTTTTTTTTTATTAAAGGTGATGCAAGCGATTTTAGCCTTTCTAACTTCCCCGAGACTGAGCCACTGATTTAACCACACCCCCTCTTTCCGAAACACTGCACCGGTACCCTTGAAACTGACACAAAGTACGTTCCCACAGTTGCAAAACACAACAGTAGCAAAATAGTGACCTCAACTGACAAATTATATTCAGAATATGGCATTAAGCCTCAATTATTCTATGCAACAACAACACTATGAGACCGGCCAAATTATTGACAGACAGAAAGCGTCATTGTCCACGGACACAATTTTGCTTGTTGTTTACCTAGTGTAGATTGGTCACAGAGACAGGCGAGATATCTCATGACACTTAATTCAGTACTATCTTTCAGGAAGTAGGACAAAATTTTGCATCCCTCATTCATGAAAACAAATCGCATACAGAACCTTTAAAGTACCATTTATTTATAACAAAAATTGAATGCATATTCTTAAAAGGTTAGTTCACCAAAAAAATTGTATTCTCTCATGATTGATTCACCTTTAAGCCATCCCAGATGTGTCTTTTTCCTTATTCAGCAGAACTGAAATGAAGATTTTTAGAAGCACATTTCAGCTCTGTATGTCCATGCAATGAAAGTGAATGGGTGCCATGAGGCTGCTGGCTGTTTGATGGTCCAAAAGGCATATTTAGGCAGCATAGTAATCCACACGATTCCAGTCGATCAATTAATGTCTTCTGAAGCAAACTGATAGCTTTGTGTAAAAAGCAATTAGATAATTAAAACTTTTAAAAACCCTTCCTACTAACAATCAACCCATCACGGAGCCGTCACGTGACGCAAGCGTGGTGGTGCGATCACGCAAGATGGAAGCACCCGCTTTTTTTTTTTTTTTTACAACAGAGGAATTAGAGTTAGGCCATTTCAAACAGCATCCCAGCTGTTTGAAGTTAAAAACATTTTAATTATCGATTTTTTTCTTACACAAACCTATCGAATTGCTTCAGAAGATATTCATTGATTGACTGGAGTTGTGTGGATTACTTTTATGCTGCCTAATTATGCGTTCTGAACCGTCAAACAGCCAGCAGCCTCATGGCACCCATTCACTTTCATTGTTTGGACATACAGAGCTGTATTGTGCTTATGAAAATCTTCATATCGGCATGACAGACATGCACATCTGGGATTGATGGGAGGTGAGTAAATCATGAGAGGATTTTCATTTTTTGGTACTCTTATCCTTTTCTTATGACTGGTCAATAACTTCACCATCAATCACTGAGTGAGAATGTTAATTCAACAACTGCTCTGATTCAGTGAGTGAGTGAACCATTTTAGACTGGCAGAAACATGAAACAAGCTCCAATGGTCAAGACCTCTAGCCGTGTGTGGTGTTCCCATGACCACAATGGTCAGGTGCATAATGTGGCAACAGTGATGGTTACCTCCTCCAGAGGAGTAACAGGGGGTCTCTGGCTAGAGAAGTCCAGGCGTTTATGGGCCGCACTGAGGGCAGGAAGGTGATGGAGGGCCAGGTCCTCAGGCAACAGCAGTGTCTGAACCAAACCAGGATGCTCACACTCATTCAGAAGATCTGTTACTTCCTTATTCAGACCCAAATCTGCAACAGAATCAGAGAGAGCGGGCTTATTTTTCCACATTAAAAAAGGTTTAACCCCTAAAAAAATTTAATATTACTTGCAAATCTGTTAAAAATTTGGTCACAATTATATCATTAGCCAAGTAAAAGCTGTTTTATTTTACATGGTAGCGACCATAGTGAGATCACATGACCAGCTGAATATTACTCGCTTTTTTCAGTAATAACCCTATTATCCGATACTTTTGCTCAGGGAATAGTATCATGGCTAACTACAAATAGCACATTTCTGCAAGTGAGTAAACTAAAAACGTTTGTTTGATGATGCATCCACGCCACTAGGTAATTCAACACCAAGCCAAATTGGACGGAACTTTAAACAAAAATTCACCAAGTGTACCTTTAATAGAATGTTTAAGTCAAAAGGACTGATTTTCTCTCACCTGCTTCCAGCATCTTGCTGCCCTCAGGTAGCAAGTTCAGAAGTACTGAGAGTCTGTTCCACAAGCTCTGAGAACTCTGATTGGAAAGAACAAAGTTCAGCATGTGCACAAAAGTACTGCTAAGAACTTACTTAATATTTCTGCTGTTTATTTCAGAATCAATGTACCTGTGCACACATGACGATGATATCAGTGTTTGTCCTCAGCCAATCCAAAAAGACCTTCACTATCTGGATTAGTCCCTGATTGGTCAGAATCTTCAGTCGCTCAGAAAGGGTTTTCTCACTGTGAAACGATCGGTTGCTGTGCTCACTGCCTTCAGAATCACTGTCAGGTTCTGTGCATGGGAAATATGATTTATCTTAAGAGTATGTTAAGTATGGAAAATTGGTAATAATACATATTTTTTAAAATAATAATAATAATATATATATATATATATATATATATATATATATATATATATATATATATATATATATATATATATATATACACACACACACACACACACAAAATGTAACCATTTATTGAAAACTGGAATGTTTCATAATATTGCTGATATAAATCACTTAATTGTAAGCAATATACCATTGTCATTGGTTCCATTAGCAATCTCTGGACTTATGTTGCTTGCCGTTTCTCCAGGAGTGGGCGAGACTTCTTGTGAAGGGGCAGGGTTTGGATCTGGGGTTGGGTTTGTGGTAGCTGGGGGGCGGAGCAGTACATTACTAAAGGTGGGTGCAAGCCTGAAGCAGCGTTTGGCCTGAAACAGCTGAGAGGACATGGCCTGCAGGTTGCTGCTTATGCTGGCATCATTGGACACTAGAGGGCCATTGCTTGCTGGAGGGGTCAAGGTTTCCTCCCTAGGTGGTTGTGGCTGCTCCTCTTCCACTTGTTGCTGCTGTTCTGGAGTATTCTCGGTGTCTGCCATGTCTTCTAAGTCTGAACGAGACTCCTGACTGTTCATGTCGGAATCCGTCTCCACGTCAAAGGCAGTGCCGCCCTCGTCCTCCTCTGAACCGCTTTCCCAACTGCCGTCCTGTGCCAGCGGTTCCTTTCTCGCCTCCCTACCTAAAGTGTTAATCTGGACCCTGGAGGCTCCCAGACCATCGACTGGCCCGGCATCTTCCTCATCCTCTTCTTCGTCACTCTCAAATCCCTCGCTCAGGTCACTCTCATCCTCTTTGTGAGCACAGCGTCTGCGGCGAAGCATGGAAAGCCGCGAGAACTTACTCTTCTGCTTTTGCTTCTCCTCAGCTGACCTCTTCTTCTCCAGCCCCTTTTCTGTGTCCACCGTCCTCCCATTGCGCTTTGGCTTGTCTTGATCATTCTCCTTCTCCTCATCCTCCTCTTCATTGTCCTCTTCTAGGGAGCCATTCTGCAGTGTTCTCTCCACGGAAGGAGCAGTACTGCCGTGATCTCTGGCATCAGAGTCATCTAAGAACAAATGTATCAAACAAAAAGGGAGGTTGGTTTTAAGTGAACTGTCAAATGACAGTAAATCATCAGAACAAAAAGCTCTATTCCAAACCCTAGTGGGTAACCTACAGAGCCAGCATTAAAAGACATCAAAGACGCTTTGCTTCACCTAAAATCCAATGCAGCATCGCATGTATCTATCGCACAGAATGGAATCCCAAAAGATTAATTGATAGTAAAAGGTTCAATTAATTAAAATGATAGTTCTACCCAATAATTTCCCATGCTATGTATTGTTTATGCATAAAAGAGTATTGCCTCATTAACTTAGCAACATGCTGTTGTCAAACTCTAATAAAATCAACTGTGAGTTGAGTCTATCATAGGTTTTACATTAGAAACACTGTTTGCGTCTTGTCTGGTGTCGCTGTCCATTTAGCATTCCTAACTGGTCACTTATGAGGTTCCATTTTATTTAAGATGCTGCCTTAGAAGGTAGCTGCATATGTAGGCAGTAGACAGCTCACAAAGTTTTAGAAAGATCAAATAAGTAGGGATGCATGACACACTAGTGCTCATATCGACCAATATTAGCAATTTAGTTTTATTGTTAGTGATCTGGTTACGCTGATATTAAAAGCAGAAAATATCAGGGCTTATTTTTTTTTTTGAATACAGTTCAGTGTATTTTTAATATTTACAAGGTTACAAAAGTACTAAACAGTTATTGATATTTTTTGTTTCTGCTGTGTAAAATGTAAAAACAATTACATTCTAGATTGGAACTTTAGTGTGAATGCTGTTAAAAAGGCAAAACACAAGAAAAATATCTACAAAGTTCAGTGCCTTAACAATTAGAAAAAAACAACAGAAACAAGGAGAAGCAACACAGAAAGTGCATCGTCCATATACATACCTGTGTTATCAGTGCGCAGGGGTGGGACATCACTCTCCCCCTCATCAAGCTCAGCTTGCAGTCGAATGTTCACATGATTGACCAGATGAGAGAACAGAGCCAATGTAAAGGCGATGGAGGCGCTGTACTGCTTTGAAGCTAGAATAGAATGTAGTTGCACAGATGAGTTTGTACTTCCATTAACTGAGACATTGAGGTGTTAAATACCTTAACTAGTGGTTTACAAATATACACACACACACACACACACACACACACACACAAAGCTGATAAACAGACTTTATAAATTGTATGTCATTAACTCATCTGGTCCCACTTTATATATGGTGTCTTTAACTACCATGTACTAACATTAAACAATATACAATACAACGCATTTATTGCGTAACTACATATTGTTCTGCAAAATACTCAAGATTCACATTTGCTGCTACTGAGGTTGAGGTACAGGTAGGTTTAGAACTAGAGTTAAGGGTTAGGGTTTAGGGGTAAGTTTAACAGTGTACAGATGTTCTCAAATGCAGGTACTTTAAATGCAAGTACAATGCAACAACACATGTACATGATAAGTATATTGTATAAAGTAGGTCCACATTGAGTTAAGACAGACAGACAGATCCATTAAGTCCATTTTTACCTCCTCTCTTCAGGCTGTACACAACCATAAGGCAAGTCACCACCATCTTGAATATGAGGCTGTCGGGCAGCACAGAGCAGACGGAGTCGTGTTCCTCCTCCTCCTCACTGGCCGACTGGCTGCCGTGAACAGGAAGTGACAGGTAGAACAGAACCAGGTTGAAGTCCTCCAGCACGGACTGGCACAATGACGTCAACTCCATCTCCATCAGACTGAAGAGGTGAGAGATTTAAAGATTATTTGATTCAAGGCACACACCGGACGAGAAGTGCCATGGCACATCGCGGCTAGGTCATGGCACAGGTATCAAACACAGGGCACGTCGATGCGGCTCATGTGTCAGATAGTACACAAAAAAGATACCAAGGTTTTTCCCTTCTTCAACAATGAACAATGCTAGAGAAAATAATACATGTCCTTTGATCATGATTAAATAGAAAATATACGAGCTGCGCTCCGTGGTGCGGCAGAAATTTGAGCAGACTCCGGAGTCATAGTTGGTTGCGTGTACCTTCATTGAAGGTTGCGTGTACCTTTGTTGAAAACAGAACATTTTTTAACGCGTCCGGTGTACTACCCCTTTCAGTGTTTCCCATTAATTACCTGGACTGTGGCGGCCCGCACTGGTACCAATTCTCTAACGTTAATGTTATCACCAGCAGCTCTGACAGCATAACTACTTTCAGCACCTGAGGAGCACATTCAACACAGGTAACCACTTTTGCTTAATTTCTTTGATGGCTCACAGGGCTCGACATTATCGCTTGTCCGCAACAAGTGGATTTTTGAAGGGGAAAGTGAAAGAGAATTGTACTTGACTGACCAGACAATCAGACTGATTAAAATGTAAATTACAAAAAAGTAACCAGCTATATTTGTGATAGCCTGGACCATTGCCACTTTCTTTCTTCCCTTCTTTTTTTTTTTTTCTCTCTTTCCCCAATGGTCAAATACATTTCAGAATTCTGCCAAAATGCCCGTCTTGGTGAGGTATTCATGTAAACACAGAGAGTGATGTCTAAAGTGAACGTAAGCAGCGGAGAAAAAAAGTGGATTTGGAAGTATAAATGTAAGCTAATAGACCTGCTGCAGTCTAGTGTAGTGTGTCATTATAATAATCAAACAACCATAACAAGAAAACTCACTGTTCTTGACTGGGTAACTTCAGTAGCTTTAAAAATGTTTAATGTATTATAATCATACAGTAAAGACCAGTAGTATTTTTGTGTTGCATCTCATTCTAAATGTTTCCTTGAATATTTGATACTGCTGTTAAAAACTTTTAAAGCTGTTAAAAAAACTGAATTTTCTTAATTTTTATTTTATTATTTGTAATAATTACTTAAGAGCTTGAAACCATTTTTCCATAATAAACATATTAGTTAATGTTATTATTTTTTGTGGTTTTGAAGCTGGTATTGAGAATCATCAAATTTCACAATAGACCTGAAATTTGGTATTGCGTTATGAACAGCCTTTATTACATGTTAGATCTTGCCGCAATAACATGATGAAAAAGTAGATCTCTTTCCATAGAATTGTGAGCACCCCTGCTGTTAATGGTGGCGATGGAGGCTTTCCTTTATTTGACTACATACGTGACATAAAATAATTACCATATGAGAATATCCTCCTCCCTTACACAGTGCAGTTTAAATTTCTGTCGAAGAGAATTGAATTGACTGCATAGGTACACTTTTAGGTTGGGCATCGGTCATAATTTTAGAAACATATACAACATAAACTTTGACATGTTCATTTTGCTCTCAAAGTGCACCAGATTGATGCATTTAACTTTAGAATGTACAAGATTTTCTTATCCCCCCGAACCCCCCTAGATGGTGTGAGGTTCACCCAACACTGTCTCACAAAATCCTGTGGGAAACACTGATTCTCAAATCTTATCTTCTAACTTTAGGCAAGGGACATTTTTCTGTCAAAGGAAGAGGTTATATAATATTACACAGGGGCAACTAAAGCAATTCTCTCACCTGTTCTTTGGCTGCAACAGGCTCTGCAAATACATGAAGCTCACCAGTAGTCTTTTGATGTCTTTTGATCTAAAGATATAAACGTTTTGTTAACCAAATTAATGCCAAAATCATATTAAGAATAGACTTTTACATTTTCAAAAGGGAATGTGAGTGATGTTCATGCAGAACTCATTGCCACAATGCGAGTGGTATTTTTTAGGCCACTGGGTGGTTTTTAAGTCATTGTCACCTCTGGCGTGATGGGGAAAGTTTCTTCATCTCTTGTTTCTTCAACTGGTGGAACATCTTGGCTGCCTTGTCAAATAGACGCTTTAAATTCCCATAAGCCCCGTCAAAGGGAGTCTCCGACTGAATACTGTTTAACAGGAAAAACCAGTCTGTCATGCTGATTCAGGGTCATAAACGCTAAACATACCACTTAAATGCATCCCCACATTTCAAGTGAAACAAAGAGCATTTTCTGAACTAGTCCTCTACTTTTCTCATTGTTTTTGTAATGCTGCTTTGTTCTATACTGTAGCCAAATACTGTCTCTGTTACTTTATACATGGTGTTGTAACACAGACACTCTCAGGCATGTGGTCAAAATGCAGGTAATAAAACAATGGAGGGAAATTAGAGGAAACATATGTATACTGTTACCAGATCCCTTACCAGCGAAGATAATTGTAAGTAGCCTCCACATTATAAAATTTACTTCCAGCCAGTGTACCCAATTGATTAAACGGCATTCCTGTAAAAGACAACAAAACATTTTCTAAGTTATGGAGTGACATGAACATTAGAGAGGATACAAAAATTCAGAATTCATTAGGTTTTAATTAAAATTCAGTGTTTTACATATAAAATAATAAAAAAGCATGTTCTTCAGTGCCAGGAACCGGTTTTGTTGGGAGGATGTGAGAAGCCATGAATCGCTTACCGACGTGAGGTGCAACAGACAGGGCCTGGTGATAAAATCGTTCAGCCAGCTGCTCTGCCTCCACTCCTGCAAGTTCATTCTGGTACCTTGCTATAAACGCCAAACATACATAACCAGTTTCTTTTAATGTCTTATAATGTGGACATGACATCTCAGTGCAATGCAGAGCTTTTCAAGACCGGTTTTCTTAAATGTCAAGTGAGAACACACTTACCAAGATCTCCCAAGTACACAAGGCATCTGTGACATGCCATCTGGGCCCACTCCATCTCTTTAGGGGTGGCTGAGACTGGTTTCTTACGACCTGAAGTTATTATTCACAGAGAAAGATAGACTAATTAAGCAACAAGCCACTTGAAGCAGTGGATTAGAGTGATTTTTCCAGAGTTAAGGGGTGTTCTTAGGCACAACGTGAAGTGGATTATGATTATTTTGATTAATTGTGCCGCAATAATTACTTCCTGTCTTTCTATCTCCAAATTTCTTCTTCGAGACTTTTTACAGCTTAACATTTGTATACATTTTTAAGGGCTACCTCACACAAAAATGTAAACTCTGTCATCATTAACTCCTCCTCCTATTGTCCTAAAGCACATGACTTTCTTCTGTGGATCACAAAAAGGAGATGCTAGGCAGAATCTTAGCTTCAGTCGCCATTCACTTTCTTTGTATGGAAAAAGGATGCAATGAAAGTGAATGGTGACTGAGACTAACATTGTGGCAAACCTATTCTTTTGTGTTCCACAGAAGAAGAAAACATAATATGGGTTAGGAATAAGACAAGGTTGAGTAAATAATGAGAGAATTTTTGGGTGAACAATTCCTTTAAGGCTTATTATCACATTTTAGGACTAGTTGAAACCCTGAAATCATTTAGGTTTGGAACAACATGAGCAAATTGAATAATGCAAAATAAGAAAGAATATTTGTAACATATATCGTGAATTTTTAAGTCAAGAAACTTTAGATGCTTTCTCAGGGTTACACCAAATTATGTGCCTTTTCATAAAAATGTCATATTTAATATGACAAAATAATATTTTTTTTAGACTTCACATGGTCTTGAGGGTCTAAAAGGGTCCTCTGTTTTATACAGGGGAAGTAACCAAATTAAGCCCATGTCCTATATAAGCCCACTTACAGATTTATTTTGAAATTTAAAAAAGACAGCATGCAAGAGACAAAAAAAATTGTTGCAGAGGAAATGCACACATTTATTTGGAGCCAATCAAATATTTCATTCTTGAGTTTTTTGGGAACATGTGCTACCACTATTAGGCGGCCATTTTGGAAGTTGCTCCAAAACTTCTCTGTTTTTGATGACCTCAAAAAAAGCTCGTTTTGATGAACAGATGAACAAACCAGTCGAGTAATGATAAAAAAAAAAATGTAATTAAGAGATAAAGCAAATTATACTTATATTATTTATTTTCTTTGTGTTTAACAGCAGTACTTGTATTCGAAAAGATCGATTCCATGAGTTTCTGGAGCTAGAGCAGGACACTGCCTCAGTGATGCTCACAAAGACAGATGCAGTAAAAGAAATAAAAGAATAAAAACTCCTGATAAACACATTCAATTAAAATGTTTAAGAAGCTTCTTGAGCTCAAACAAGACTTAGTGCTCTGTCTGTAATTATAATCCAGAATTATAACTCTTATATCATGTGGGCATATAAGGAACAGTGCCTTTGAAAAGCCTGTTTCCTCAAAGCTTAAAAATAGAATATTTATTTTATTTGTTTAAACAACAATAACAAACATAATCTATGTTGTAAAATATTGTGATTTTTATACATTAAATTTTTTGACTACTTTAAATTATTTAGGTTTATTTTCTACTGACCCCTATTGTTCCTAATAAGCTCACTGAGCAAATAACCCATTCAACCTCATATTAAACTGAAGTCCTTCTCAACGCTACATACTGTTTTCATTGAGGAGCAATGAAAAGACAGAGAACAAAATTATAAGGACTGCCAGATTCAAAAATTAAAGATTTAATGTAATGGTTATGATGTTTGAGGTCTAAATCTACAAAAATAATACAAATTGAGGTGTATATTTAGTAAAAATGTGAAGCATTTATATTTTTAAAAGCATAGTGGGCTTATTAAGAACACATGTGGTCTTAAATGGTACACATGTTCCTTATAAGCCCACTCCAGACATTTATTTTTTTGTCATGACAACAAATTGGCTACCTACATGTTAGTTACACCACATGACTTTCATTTAAAGGACAGAAGTTCTGCAAATATTAATCATATTTTAAAATAAAATTGTTTCACTGCTTTTATATATATATATATATATATATATATATATATATATATATATATATATATATATATATAAATAATAAAAGATTATTCTGCACTACTTTTTTTCAAGAATTCAGCTTTTAATGAGACTTTGATTTTTTACTTTAAGCCCCAGAAAAAAATATCACAGTGACTCTGAACTCAGTAATTAAAAACATGTTAATTATAGAAGAGCTTCTTGTGCCCAGTTTTCAAATAATTGTTTTGTGTGAGTTGCATTTGTAATTTCTATCTCTTTGCAGGGTTCCCATATGTTTTGAATTTCACTACTTTTCCAGTTGGCTAATTATTTAAACCATGAGCAATTTCCAGCCAATGAAATGTTTTAGAGTGGAGCATAATTATATAAATTTATATAAACCTTACATTTAATAATTAAAAAAAAGTTTTTGAAATTGATCACTTGGAACAAATAATAAAGAAAAGAAGCCAGTAAGTGCCCAACATAGATGGGAACTCCTGCAATACTGTTTAAAAAGCATCCCAGGGTGATGCCTCAAGAAGTTGTTAGAGAAAATGTCACGAGTACATGTCTGCAAATTCTAGGTAAAAGGTGAATACTTTGAAGATGCTAAAATATAGCAGTTTTGATCTATTTTGCATTTTGTTTAGTCACAAAATAATTCCCATAGTTCCATTTGTTATTCCATAGTTTTGATGACTTTACTATTATTCTAAAATGTGAAGAAAACAAATTATAATAAAGAATGAGTGTTTCAAAACTTTTGACCAGTAGTGTAGAAAAGAGTGTCTCACCGATGAGTGGATCGGTGACGTGCGTCCAGTCAATGCAGTCCTGTAGCTCCAACTGATAGTGTGACTGGATATAGAGCAGCAGGTGTTGAAAGAAGCCCACCCCGGCAATCAGATGGGTCCTGTAGGCACACTCGAGAGCACTTCGGCTGTGAATATGCTGCACAGAGAGGGAGCATTTTATCAAGACGTGAAATATTACAGCACCTCTAAATTAGGAGATATGTGCACTGTGAAGTGACAATACCTTCTTGTTCGTCTTGATGACCTGTATGACCTCATAGTAGACTTTCCTCCAAAGCAGTTCTTCTGCCTTGCGTCCGTAGTCAACAGGATGCAGGAACATCAGTTTTACACAAAGTTCTCGCAACCTGTTTAAAGCAGATAGAGGAAAATCAAATTAATTTACATTAATTTCTTAAGCAGCTGTGATACCCGATCATATGAGAAGATTATGAAGTTGTTCAGAGAGAGTGAAACTGTTACTTACTTGTTTCTCAAGCTGATATTCTCAGGTTTAAAGACCTCCCTATAAGATGACTTGCTGCTGATAATAGCATCCAACTTGTGCACTGTTTCTACAACAGCCCTTTACAAACAGACAGGAAATTATTCCCACTACACAATTCTCCATGTTCAACAATTACAGTTGAAGTCAGAATTTTACATACACTTAGGATCATGCCAATAAAGATTATTTTTTAACCACTCCACAGATTTAATATTAGCAAAATATAGCTTTGGCAAATAATTTAGGACATCTACTTTATGCATGATACAAGTAATTTTTCCAACAAATATTTATAGACAGATTGTTTCACATTTAATTGACAATATCACAATTTCAGTGGGTCAGAAGTTTACATAAACTAAGTGCCTTTAAGTAGCTTGAAAGAGTCCAGAAAATGATATCAAGCTTTTAGACAATTAGCTTCTGATAGGAGGTGTACTGAATTGGAGGTGTACCTGTGGATGTCTTTTAAGGCCTACCTTCAAACTCAGTGCCACTTTAATTGACATCATGGGAAAATTAAAAGAAATCAGCCAAAACCTTGGAAAAAATTTTTTGGGCCTCCACAAGTCTGGTTCATACTTGGGAGCAATTTCCAAATGACTGAAGATACCACGTTCATCTGTACAAACAATAGTGTCAAGTATAAACACCATGGGACCACACAGCCATCATACTGCTCAGGAAGGAGACACATTCGGTCTCCTAGAGATGAACGTAGTTTGGTGCAAAAAGTGCAAATCAATCCTAGAACAACAGCAAATGACCTTGTGAAGATGCTTGAAGAAACAGCCAGACAAGTATCTATATCCACAGCAAAACAAGTCCTATATCGACATAACCTAAAAGGCTGTTCAGCAAGGAAGAAGCCAATGTTCCAAAACCGCCATAAAAAAGCCAGACTACAGTTTGCAAGTGCACATGGGCACAAAGATCTTACTTTTTGGAGAAATGTCCTCTGGTCCGATGAAACAAAAATGTAACTTTATGGAAGGTGGTGATGGCGTGGTGGCTAGAGCACAGGGCTGCTAATCAGAAGGTCGCTGGTTCGAACCCCTGGCCACCACCATTGTGCCCTTGAGTAAGGCACTTAACTCCAGGTTGCTCCGGGGGGGATTGTCCCTTGAATAAGGGCTCTGTAAGTCGCTTTGGATAAAAGCGTCTGCCAAATGCATAAATGTAAATGTAAGGCCATCATTATATTTGTTGGAAAAATGGGAAATGGGTCTTCCAAATGGACAATGACCCAAGCATACCTACATTGTAGCGTAATGACAACAAAGTCAAGTTTTAGGAGTGGCCATCACAAAGCCCTGACCTCAATTCAATTGAAAATTTGTGGGCAGACTTGAAAGTGTGTGTGAGCAAGGAGGCCTACAAACCTGATTCAGTTACACCAGCTCTGTCTGGAGGAATGGGCCAAAATTTTAGCAACTTATTGTGAGAAGCTTGTGTAAGGCTACCCAAAATTTCACCCAAGTTAAACAATTTAAAGGCGATGCTACCAAATACTAACAAAGTAAACTTAGTGACCCACTGGGAATGAGATGAAAGAAATAAAAGCAATAATAAAATCATTCTCTCTACGATTATTCTGATATTTCACATTCTTAAAATAAAATAGTGATCCCAAAAGACCTAAGACAGGGCATGTTTATTGTGAAAATTGAGTTTAAATATATTTGACTAAGGTTTAGGCCTATGTAAACTTCTGACTTCACCTGTATAAAGAGCAGGAATGTTAATAGCTGGTTTAAATTAGTTACCAAGGTCAGATTTTATTTTCTGGCTAAGGAAGACAAGGTTATGTCTGGAATATTTTTTATAATATACCATTATTTTCCCAGCAATAGAATGTTTATACCTGCCACAGAGTTATAACCATTGGAGTTATAGCTGTATTGTAACTTAGCTATTACTGTCAATGTAAAACCTAAACTAATTTGTAGTAATTTCTTGGTAAAGAAAATCTTAACATAACATTTTATCGTAATAAATCTGGATGTTCAAACATTAATTCTTCAAGGTTCTGGTCTCATTTTCAATTATAACGATAGCTTTCCCAATCAAACACACCAAGAGAGTAACTCTTGACAGAAATCATCCGGTAAAGAAATATTAAATGACTATAATTTAATGTCAAATAATACAATCATTCCAAAATTGACTTAATGTGAAACCCCGATTCACACGTGACATGTATAGTCTGATAATGACTAAACTGCCCTTGTATTAAAGTGTCAAGTGTCTACATTAGCATCTTATCTTCATAAATATGCATATAAACATATATGACGCACAGAAACATGAAATATTAGAGATATGTCCATTCGGTACCGGCCTGTTATGAGCGCTCTTACCTGTACAGCCGTTTAATATGAAGCACTTTGGCCTCTGGCTCGCTGTCCTGGCCCGGTCCGCTCATTCTAGCAGTAAAAAGCAGTCTGCAGTTGTCTGGTTTCGTGTTTCTTGATCTGGTTCTGGTTCGCTTCGTTCCAGTTTAGAGTGCGGCTAACGTTAGCAAGATGGCTAACTCACCCCTTTCCCTCACAATTACAACTTAAACAAAAACGCTGTCGTTCCTGTCTTTCCCCGCAACCGGCCTCGACACCCATCCGTTCGAAAGCCGGCGTGTGTGCTCGTGTCGGTTCGGGTCAGCTGTCACATTTTGAGGTGGTTTTGCATGTGTTATTGTCGCGCGTCGTTCCGACAGTCGCTCCGCGAGCAGCCATTTTCCCCCTCCCACCGCAGACAGTTCAGCGACCAGTGCAAGTATCGCGAGAGTTGCTAGATAGCAACACCTCCCCACCTATGCTCCCCACATTAAGAGCTGCAAGTATCGCGAGAGTTTTCAGATAGCGACACCTCCCCAGATCAAGTGCTGCAAGTATCGCGATGGTATACGCGGTCACGCTCTTGCTCAAGCAGCGCACAGCTGCAGGCTGGCTGATCGGCCCCTGGTTTGATCAGCTTTTGACGGCAATTGGTCCTAAGTGTCCAAAAATACCATGATAACCAGTTTCCGCTAAAAGACTATAGTTAAACAGTTATTGTTGTTACTACTGCAAAAAATATAATACATTAATATGGTTTATCCTTCAAGAAGCTAAGAAGCTTTCAGAATATTTCATTTGAATCCCCTGTCTTTCTTGACAACAATTGGCTAATACCAAATGGCTAGTACTGTCACTACAGTAAGATATTTTGGTAGGAATTATGGTTTCCATGCCAATTACTTTACGCCAATCTCTTTTTTATGTATTTATCTATGGTATTAGCCAATTGTCGTCAATAAAGAAAATTATTAGCACAGATGTTTGCTTGTAAGGTCACATTGTGTTTAGGTCGAAATGTGTTTAGAGATCAGTGTGCCGCTGAAAATAAGATTTTTGGAATGAAAAAAAAAATCTGACATATATTTTTCTCTCTAGCTAGAAGTACACTAAAGTAGGTTTGTAGGTTTTAATACAGCCTTCCCTACCCAGCCTCATGTGCCCAGAATTTTAAGGAATAGCTATTCCAGGTTTAATACAAATTAAGCTCAATCGACAGGATTTGTGGCATAATGCCGACTACCAAATATATATATATATATATATATATATATATATATATATATATATATATATATATATATATATATATATATATATATTTCTACTCATCCCTTAAGAAAATTAAGGTTATGTGAGGCACTTACAGTGAATTGGTCCAATTGTTGGAGTGTTTAAAGGCAGAAATGTTAAGCTTACAATTTTATAAACACACTTGCATTAATTAAATCTTGTGTATTTGAGCTGTAAAGTTTTTACATTGACATTTTTACAGTCCTTTTAGGGTTTACTGTGTTGTAATACTGGATATAACTTAACACTGATAAGGTAAGCGATTTTATCACACTAAGATTATGTTAACATGCATATTGTTTACTTCTTGTGGCAGTATGAAAGAAAGAAAAAGAGTATGTATTTTAACATTTACGGATTGGCCCTATTCCTTTCAATTATAAGTGCCTCACTATAACCCAGATTTGTACTTTTTTTTTAAAGGAGGGAAAAGTCTAAATAGTTTTGTGTGGTAACCAACATTATGTCACAAATGCCGTCGACAGAGCTTCAGTTGTACTGAACTCAGAATATTCCTTTAAAGTAGGAAAACATCCTGTACAGGTATGACAAAAAAACACAATGCAAAAAAATCTTAAAGTAAAATTTAATTTCTTATTTTATTCTTTTGATTTGTAGGTGAGATGTGAGCCAGACATTAAAATATTGATAATCAGACCTGTTCTCGTCAAGCCTTCATCTCTGGACTAGATTAACAGACAGAGCAACTGGCATCACCATGGCAGCTGCATTTGGGATTCATCAACAGAGAATTTGAAAAGAGAGGTGTGTATAAAAAAAATAACCTGCCTGAGATTGAACATCAATACTGAAATCACAATTTTTCACTGTGTTTCTTTCTGTTTAGTCTTCCGTTCTGATGAAGGCATTAATAAGGAAGGATTTCCTCAGTTTAGTTTATGAAGACCACAAGAAGCAGAAAGTGAGAGTGGCATCAATATCAACAAGATAGACAGACAGACAGATAGAGAAACTAAAAATGCCATATCCAGTAAGATAAATGAATTACAAAAGAATTTAATTATTTCTTTATTCATCAGTTTAATTCATTTCTATAATTAGCCCACCCGAAAAAATATAAATTCAGAATCATTCAAAAATAAATTAAATTAAAGAATGAAATGATAACAGCAGTCATTATATCATTATTACAATAATAATAATAATCATAGTTCAATATCCAGAGTATCAACATTCATAATAAATCCAAAAACATTGGCAATACACTCTGACATACGCTCTTTCTATTACAATATATATATATATATATATATATATATATATATATATATATAAACACACACACACACACAAAGAAATTAATTCCCTAGTGTATGCCCTTTTCAAAAACGGAAATTTAGGGGGCTGGGCTTATGGCTTGTCAAGAAAGATGAATGTGATTGGCTTATGGCTGACAAAGATCAACTAAAGTTTATTAGAAAGAGGCACATCATGGAAACTCCATTTATTTACAGGGGACGAAAGTAGCTTTTACTTGCGAGTTAGAGTTGCTTGGCACGTAATGAGGGAATAAAGCATCAGCCCATACAAAAGGTCAGTATAGTAAATGGGAACGTTTAGAGAAAAGGTACATTTCTTACGAGATCAACCTCCTACATCGATCCAAAAAAACGTATGACACATGGCAATGTTGAAATTGAAAGCAAGAGGGGATGCAAGCTGCAAAGATTAGCATGTTATTCATGTCTGGAAAAATTGATATATGCATACATACAGTAGGTATTTAGCCTATATATTTATGTACAACCATTGCTTGGTCACTCAGAAACTGTTACAAAACGTTTCAATCAATGAGAAAATGACTGTAAGCTTCAGATTGGCAAAATATGTGGCAGATGCATGGCAAATCATCAGCCTGAGCAAAAAAGTGCTTCCAAAGATTGCTGCCAACAAGTTGCCAATGCAATTCTTTTTCAGTTCCAGAAAGTTGCACTTTTTCTTTTCCACACATTTTGAGAAAAAGAGATATTGGTGTTAAAGAACACATTCTGTACACTGCATATACAAACATATGGTATGTACAAATACATATACTGAATATTTATATTATATAATCATACATCCAGTATATACACAAAGACTGTACACACACTGTATATATACACACAGTCACCCACAACATTATTCAACCTGCATTATCTCTCAACATTTATATTTTTGTCTAGTGGTGAAAAAAGGAAGCAGAGAAATGATCGTGTTGCCTGCCAATGGCATCCAAACAAGGAAATAAAGTTACATTTAAAACAGCAACTTGGCTTTGCTCCGGTAAAACTACCCACAATCCAACAAACGTGTGACTGCCAAGTTTCTAAACAAGAGGAATAAATAGATCCGCTTCCAAACGGTGTCTGATCGTCCGTAAATAAAGAACTCCACAGCAATCGTTGAAAATAAATAAATAAAGTAAAAAAGTCATCTTTCTTTCGCAGATGAGCTGTTGAGAATCCAGGTCATAGTCGGGGAGGGGGAGCAGGTAAAATAAAAGGTTGTCATTTTTAAATTTTTCTCGTAATTCAACAAAACGTCTTTGCAAAGGATTGTTTCATGAGATCGTCACGTAATTGATCAAAAAGGATTATTTTCAGATTCTGCAGTTCTCACATTACCAGCATGTAAATATGTGATATCATCTAGGTGAGGTCCAGTCACAAAGTAGAAAACTGCCAAATTGGACATGAGAAACAAAGTTCGGATAGTTCCAGCCCCTATCAAATCTGCTGAATTTTAATTGAAGCGTCTCTTTGAACAGAAAAAGGCTGTGCATATTCAGTTTCCCTAAAATAAAAGACATGATCGACACATAGGCAGGCATGATTGCAAAGCTTATCTGGCTTGTGAAGATCTTAATGAGAACAAGTAGAGCATCAACATCCTTCACGTAGTTAGTAAAGAATCTAAAAATCAGCACCTTTGATTTGGATCTGATCCTTAGAATTTCTCCAGCTCTCTCAATGAACCACTCAAAGTCTCCCATGTGCTTCCTAGCCATTATGAGGCACAGAGAAACTGTCTGACAGGCGCTAAGCATCCAAACACTGTCATCGGACAGTCACTGTCACTGTCAAAACAATGTCTATAATAGAGAGAGAGGGCACATCAGAGGAAGGGAACCTATTTGTTTCTTTGGATCGGCTTTGGCACTGTTAGCAAGTCAAAGCCTCAATTTCCCCACTGTCAACCAACTAAATCACGTGAATGTGCCCTTGAATTAAAACCTGGCCAACCTGAAGAACGTCCTAGGTGAGGCCTCCAATTAGGTTCCAGATTGTCCTCCATGAAGCTTTGTGATTGGCTGGAGATAAAAGGAGGGGATACAAAAGAAAATGGAAAAGGGGAGATGCTTGATGAGCCACTAACCAATCGCTGCTACTAAACTCGAAGAAGAAATAGACTAACTACCAACAGGCAGTTCAACTTAAAATGTTGTTTCGTTTAAACTGTGAGGCAATTGATAGTTTACCTGAGTCAATCGATTCAACATCTGAGGTATATTCATGTCATGGCACATTTTATCAGCTGATAACCCTGCTATCCCATTTTTCTCAAGCTTTTTTGGGACAAATTGCCTGTTTTATTACTAAATGTAGTAGAAGTCACTTAAAGATAGCCCTCGAAGCTCTTAAAAGCTAAAATGTCAATCACTCCATTCTCTTCTCTCGTGCCTTTGCAATTTTAAAAATGTTACAGTACAGCTCAGTAGTATTTTTATTGTGCAGTTACTATTTATATCTCCACAATATATGGACGCTCTCATCTCGGCCTGATGTATTGGTGTAGCAGTGTTACATTACAGTAGTAGTTTACAACTCAGCAAAAAGGCCAATATTTACATCAGCTAAACCAGTGCAATGAATTAGATTAAATATGAATGATTTGAAATGTGCTGTATCAAAGCCATGTGACTAGAGAGACATGACAATGAACTGATTAATCATAAGCAAAATAAATAATACAACAAAAGCAGTTGTGATCGATGAGGAATACAATCAGTACCAGATGGCAGTGATACTAAAATGAATTATAGCTAGCATATTTCAGTACAGTACATTAGATCTGATTATTTTACATACCAAGTTGTTTCCTAAATATCTATTTAATGCCAACACAAACTACTTTGGAGATGCATGAGCTACTTTGATATCTTTTAAAGTCAACATGAAATCAAAATAGTTTACTTTTGTAATGCACGTTCTTGGTCACTTTATTCCAAATAAAAAATGTTGGTCTGGGTAAACTTTCATCAAAATGTCATTATGGTCTACACCTATAAAACAACTTAAATTTTTGGCTGCCATTTAACTTTTTCAACCAATTCCCTCCATTCTGGTTTGCAATGCCCACTTTTCACTATCCAATCTATTCCTGATGGATAAATTCAAGCCTGTCCTTTTTCCCCAGATGAATATCCTTTTTCACTCAGAAATATGCCACATTACAGAAGTCAAATTGGTTGCGGCATTTCACATTGACTTTAAACTATATTTTAAGACCAAAATATACAGCATAGAAGCATAACTGTGCGCATACAAGGTGCTGCTTAATTGCTTTAAATATCCTCTCTATTCACATGCGATCACGGCCCCCATTTGAGGAAAACATGTAACCGCATTCTCACCTAGCATCTTGTTTTGGTAAAAAGACAAAATTCCTGACAGAGATGACCTGAAATCACAAGCGCATACACTGAAAAAAAATCAAAATTGGCCTGTTAGTAGATTAATGGGAGGACAAAGACAACTAGGGACATGAGACATGGATGATGAGACATAGAGCAATGCTTTGAGATTCCGTAGCACCAGTTAAATACACAAAGTTCTGAGATTGAGAAGAGAACACATTGCACAAGTCTATGCGAAGACCACAAGCACGTTTCACAACGCTTGCCACATTGTTCATCATTGGATTCCAAAGCATTTTCAAAATTCCAAACATTTTCAGTGTTACATTGAGGCAGAAGAACACATCAAACTCCTCTTACATGATCAATCTCAAGAAGAGAGGGGCATTCACACAACCATTTCTGTTCTCCTTATTCTTGTGTTTGTTTGAAAACCCTGTCAAGATATACAAAAAGGCACTATGGATGCCAGGCGACATGACAAAATCTCTCTAAGACAAAGCTGGCCTTTTTGTGAGTCAAATTTAGATATTTTTTACACGTCAAAACATTGTTGTTTGTCCCCACCATTCCCAAGGTTGTTTTCAGCTTCTTATAATATGAACACGATATCAGGGAGATTCCAAAATCCTAGAAAGTGGACCACGTTAGGACTTTTCAACATGGATTCCAGTGGTTTGGATAATCTGTTGTGGCAGAGGTATGTGCGAGGGGCTTTTGACTTTGATTCAAAGAAAATGTGATATTGTAATATTATCAGATCCAATGGAGAGCCCTTTTGATTTGGATGTTGCAAGAAATTATGTATCCAGTCTTCCACTTGTCCTTAGTCTAATATACAAAAAAAAAGAAAAAAGCTTCATTGAGGAGAAAAATGAAGGACGTGACTTTCTTGGGGAAAATACTAAAGAGAAATTTTTCATGGATTTGGTCAGAAATGGATTGACCTGCTCCCCCCTACTGTCTTGCCCATTCCCCTTGATGCTGTTGCGGTGTTCCCAGTTGCCATAGTGGCTGTCACTGGGGCTGATTTTTGGTTGCCACAGAGCTCTCCATTCTGGCAGACTTGTGGATGAGGAGGAGAACGAGGAGGAGGGGCTAATTGGAATGACAAGATTCCGTTCTGGGGAGAAGATTGGGTAGAGGATTTGGAGACTCCAAAGCCAGGAGCGCTGGTCATTTCTCCTTCAAAACTCACACCGGTGTTTGCTGAATCCAAGGAGGGAAGCTGCTTTTCCTAGCGAGACAGAAAGAGAGGAAAGGGGAGGAGAGAGGGAACAGGAATGGACAGATGGAAGGATGAACATTTTGGGAAAAATCAAATGTCAGTGATGAAGAGGAGTTCCCATGGCGATTTGATCGATATAGATGTATTGAACAGGAAGATCAAATGTAAATGGAGGTCATGGGGTCAGCAGAAGAGCAAGTGAGAGAGAGAGAGAGAGAGCAGAGGTAATGAGGGATTGGATGAGCGATAAAGGAGGAATAAAAAGGGAGCATGAATTGCACAGCAGAGGAATGAGATATATCAATAGAAGCGCTCAGGAAAAGAGGGATAGACAAAAAAAAGAACGTAAAAGGGATGGAGAGGAGATTACAATTTGCTGTTGATACAGTCAGTCCATTGGGCTGTGATGCTCTTATGAGGTTGCACTGCAGAGGGCCAATGTTGTTGTCAATAAAAATGATACAGATTGATTCAAGTCCAAGTTATTGATTTTGTTTTTAAAAATATTCATGAATCGTGGTTTTAAAGAAGAAGAGCCACTTTATTTATTGAGACTGATTTAGCATTAAAAGGGATCATATCATATGTTTTTTAGCAATATTTGTTTCCTGAGAGGTCCACACTTCAGGGATATGCAAAGTTTCTGGTGCTACACCAAGCCAGGAACAGCTCAACATTTGGCTTGTTTACCCAGATTTTACTCATCATTAATGATCTACCAATCAAATGATCTAATATCTTACGGTACATCCTTTGCATTATCTCACAGTGACAGGGTGTGCAAAGTTTCTGAACAGCTACACTGAAAAAAAAAATTATTTTAAGTATTTTAAATATGTTAAGTATATATAGCAGAAACGATTAAGTAGCCTATTTTCTATACTGAATAAGTTATTCAAACGTAAACTTGAAAATATTAAGTAAATTGATTGTAATCAATTCACAAATTTTAAAGTAATGCTCTAGTTTACAAGTAAATATTATTTGGAATTGTTTGTTATCTTTACAATGTGTCATCACGTATCAATTCTAATGTAAAGAAAATATATATTTTCATATTTATTTGCTAATTTGAGTACATATATATGTAAATAAAACAAGTACATACTTTTAGAATCTGGTGTTCTCAGTATGTATCACTTGAATAATTAATGAGCTTGGTTGCACTGTTTGCACATTTATTTACACTGTTTTTATTGTTAATTTTGTCGTTATGTTTGGTAACTTCTTCATTTTCTACTCAAAATTACACATTCATGATCAAACAATTATCTGTTGATAGTTAATTTCATAGTGTTATTTGCTCCAAGAGTTGAGGTCTGTGTGCACAGTTCTGTAACTAGTTTCTGTCACTAGAAATACAAGGTTATTATGTCTAATAGACTACAAAGCATGTTTTAAGCTTCTTTGTGGAAGGCTTCTTTAAGTCATGTGGTACATCAGATTTCTAAGTATAAGTTACTGTATTAACAAAATGTTTTAAGTTAAATTTACTCGCTCTAATCAATATTATGTCATAAATGTAAGTAGATTTTACTTGATTTTATGCCATAAATGCATCTTAATCTTACTAGTAATTTTTTCTTCAGTGGACATTTTTGACATGTATATGTGGCCAGTCATGTGTCCAAATATATTCAAATCTGTGTGACATTAGAAAGTTGTGGAAGTGCAGAACAACAGCTTAGTTTGAAAGCTTATTTTTGTTAACTTGAAAATTGCAATATGTTTTCAAAGCACAAAAAAACTATTTTATCTCAAAGCATGAAGGAAAATGTGATTCCTGATTAGACATATGATCCCTTTAAAATAGTAGCTGGCACAGCAGTGTATGTGTGCAGTAAAATAGGATTTCTAGATAGCATGCAAGCATGCAATTGATGCAACACTGTGATCAACTGTAAAAGAACACAGGAAGTGAGAATGACATCCAGTCTATGTGGTATGTTGGTGCTATCTGAAATTGTGCATTACATGTGAATGACAATGGGATGCCAGCCCAGGGATTGAGATTTTAATTCAGGGCTTTACTATATGGAACAATTCATTCTTTGTTTACAGTCAGTAAAAATAGGAACTGTAAGAATAACTTATGAATAAATGTACTAATCTTGAGCTGAGTTAGTGTTTATTCATTTAAAATAGGAAACTTGAATTCTCTCATCTGTAAAAAAAATAAATAAAAAAATAAATAAAACAATTTCCATTGCACTCAAGCCTTATGAAATACTTTTAATTAAGTATTTCACATTTGTATTTATATTTGTGTTATTTAAAATGTTGGTATTTTATGTGACAATTTACTGTAAAACCAAAACAGTGTCAGACGCTGTTTAGAATTTCAGACAGTTTTCACACTTCGATTGCTTGGTCTGATCCCGAGTTTGGCTCCACCTCCCTCTTCCAGCATGTCTCTTTCACATTAGCATTAGCAGCAACTGTTTACCACTGTAACTTGATAGCCATTAGGAGGAGAAAGCAGCAAATAGGAAAGCCACTGTTTGCTTCACTTTTTTAGTCATGATTTTGTCCCTTTAGCTGAACTACCAAAACTTAACACAATTAGAAAGGCACTTGTCACTGTCTGACAAGTTTTGTTAAACAGAGTTTGGTCAACAAGTCTCGGGTCCACACCAAAAGTTCTAGTGTGAAAATGCTAATAAGCCCATCTCTGCCACAAAGAAATGGTTTAGTTTGACTTTTAGAACATTTGTCATATGTGGCAGATATTTACAAGTTTCTATTTGTCTTATCCTCTAATCTTACCTACAGAGGCGCAGTGCAGTGCCAAAAGTAGCCTCAGCTCATTTTATATCTAAATCATGTTCAGTGTGTTTTGCATCAAGATCAGTCGTTTTCAGTGAAGTCTGTATTGGGGCAGTAAGGGAGGAAACATTGTTAATCAACTTTTAAAAACTAAAGCTAATGCAGTAGATTAAAAAACAATATGGCTGACATGAGTTAGCTCAGTTCAGCTGCTAACATGTTTTACCATTCTGAACATACTCACCTGTTATTTATTTTTGAAATTCATGACTTAATTTGGACAAGAATTGGAACTGAATGGCTCAAATTTACAGTACTACATTCTAAATTTTCAAAATACCAAGGAATTTGCTTTGGTTCCAGACTGTTACATTAGCGAAGTGGCTAGCTTTGCTAACATAAGTCAGTCTGACACAGTTTTGGTGCAGTTTGTTTCTCTTCTCAATCAGAACCTACTATTTGAGTATGAATATGGAGTTAGGGGTTGGGAACCGAGGTTTGGAACTAGCTGCAACACTAAACAAAAAGACACGTGATGAGGACAAAGGAGAAAAAGGTGCATCTCTGTCAGAACTGCATTCAAGGTGAATTACGCAACTCATGCGAGTGATACTTTCGTCTGGAACCATTGTTTAAACCTCATTAAAAGAGGCTTTTCTTTGGGAGATCAAATGGAAGTTGAATTGGTCTGCCAGGGAATTTTGGTACTGGAGAAATTATTTTTTTACTGAGTCATAGGAATTCACATATTTAAAGACCCCATATATTCACATTTGGGACGGTTATTGCTATTCAGTCCAAAAGTTGAAAAAATGGACCTTTAGCAGATTTTATACAAATTTAAAATGTACAGTCTTTCTCTAAAACAGACTAAAAATATTGATGACTCATCCTGCACTACACAGATTTTAGTTGATTAAAATACTCTCTAGAATGAAAGTGTCCTCTCCCTGCAACCAAATAAAAAGTAGCAAATCATGGCTGTGGTGTAACTTAGGCCAATTGGCTATTTATGCGTTCTGTTCAAACTTCCTGTTCAAATAGGAAATATGTCAAAACAGGACATTAAACTGTGCAGCAATTTCATGGGGTCTTTAAACAGTTCTTCAGGGCCAATAATACCCAGAGAAACCTTATAAAACCTAATCTTGAGCTTGGTGGAGAAATATTCCTTTTAAGAAAGGCGTAATGAATGTCAATAGTACATTAAAAATGACAATCAATCACAACATTTCGCAGCACAACACACATAAACAGTTCACTTTCAATCAGTCTGTCTACTTCAAATAAGCATATACTTTGTCTTCATTTAACCAAAAGAAAATATATATAAAAAAAAAAATTATTAAAGCATCCATGAAGATTAAATTCCTTGCTGTTAACATGGCTGCACGGCACTCAAAACACAAACATTAACACAAATACGTTTAAATCACCAGAAGCACTTTAAAAACTTTAACAAAAGCATGGACACGTACATTCACACTTTCAGGATCGCATGCACACTGATAAGCGACCCCTGACCACTGTCAGGGCAGCACAGAGAAAGATACGGAGATTTCCCAGTTGTCATCATCTTTTTCAGAGAGTGATGGTGAGGTAGATGATGCAGATAGAATGAACATGGTGATGAGTCCTTCACCTTGCACTGAGCCATATGCCCTGTGTATCTGTGCATGGATGTTTTTTTTTTTGGCCAAGTATGCTGAAATTATGAAATATTGCATGGAAACAAACAAATAAACACACTCCAAAGAAGCAAGCATCTCTTTGAAACAGGACATGGCAGAATTTTTTTTAGGATACTCAGCAATATTCTAATGCACTTTCCTGTCTAATACTAATACTGTCATTATCAATTCATCTTAGTTTTTAAGGGGATTTGTGCTGCATCATAAGTCACGGTACATTATCAGTGCTGGAGGTAATGAGTTACAAGTAGCATGTGTTGCATAATCAGATTACATTTTTAGATTATGATACTTCTTTAATTTACACCCTCAAATTTTTTTTAAATAGTGTCCAATAAATTTGACATCAAACAGTTTTTCAAATAAAGTTACTTTTTCTATTTCTTTATGGTGTGGCCAACAGGGCACCTGAATACCTACATTTTCATGCGATCATCTAATCAGTCAATCATGTGGCAGCAGTGCAATGTATAAAATCTAATATACTGTATGTTAACATTAGTTAATGCATTAAGTATCATTACAGCATTTATTAATATCGGTTACTGTTAATGAATAAAAAAACAATTGCTCATTTATTTGTGTTAGTTAATAATACATTAACTAATGTTAACATACAACTTATGTGTTCGTCACTTCTCACCGGAGCTTACGCTAAGGTCCGGCGTCTGACGCGGACGACTCCCTTGGGCTGCCGCCTTCGGGCCAGCACGCCCAGGCTGAGGCTGACGTGCAGATGTCCGACATGCTTGCCCGGGCCGCCGCCGCTGTGGGGCTGGACTGAAACCCTCCGTCATCCCCACAGCCATCGAGGCTGGAAGACTGGTTCCTGGGGCCTGCGCGCCGCTCACAGCCACGCCCCCCCCCCCCCCCCCCCCCCCGGGGTCCCATTTTTCCCGGAGGTGCATGATGAGCTGATGACTTCATGGAGGGCACCCTCCATTAAACTTTGATTAATTGAACACAATCGTAGCATATTATATATATTTATTAACATCAACAAACCTCCGATAAAAATACGTTATCCAGCATGCTCTCTAAGAAAACGCTTAAACTGCTTACTTGCACACGCCGTGGAGCATTGTTAAACTCACCTTTGAATGCCGTTTTGGTTAAGACTACCCAACGCGTCGAAAAATGACGCCAAAGGTATACCCAGGGCGTTAAAATGTGACGCCAAAGGGTCCTGTCAAAAGCGTCAATATGGGACGAGTTGGGTGTGAGAATGTGTTGCCGAGAACACTGCCACCTGGCAGGGTCGCCCTGTGCTACCCTCCAAGGCCTGTAGGACAACGTCATCACTGACTACCAAAGCCTACAGCGCCACCGGACAGGCTGCTTCCGCCCTGCATGCCATGGCCCTCCTGCAAGTCCACCAGGCCAAGGCACTTAAAGATCTGCACGAGGGTAGTCCTGATCCCTGAGCCCCTTCGTTGCTGTGTCCGGTACGTGCTTTGCATATCTACTTGGACCGCACGGTTTATTTTAGGCTCCTCAGAAAAATCCTGAATGAACTGTACGTATGTCCACGCCTTTATACCCGTATGTCCGGGGGCAGGGTATGCAAATACTGTCTGCCAATACTGTCCCTCCATCAGGGAACAGAGGTTACATACGTAACCTAGACGTTTAGTGACACTTGTCCACAGCAAAAAAGAAGACGAAAGAAAATTACTTTGAATGCAAAAAAGAAACACCTGTAAGCCTAGAAAAGTGCTACCGTTCTGTTAGAGAGTGGGCAAAATGAATGCAAAAGTACGGCGAGTGGCTAACACATTTCTGTCCATGAAAAAAGTAACAATATAAAGTTAGAATAATAACAATATATATTAGTTTAATTAGGAATAATGTGATTATGCAACATGCTACTATGAAGAGTAAAATTCCCCAACACTGCATTACACAATTTTTAGCTACAGTTTTAGATGCTGGTGACTAAACTGAATATATTTCAAATGTGTTGAGTCATTAAGTCCATGTTTCAGAATTTTTTTAATTGTGTTTGATAAGGCACATTTACTTATAGAAAAACATTGTGGATTAAAACAGAATTGTGGGAGATTTTCTTTCAGACTGTCTCCCTGTACATCAACAGAATTGGAGTACCAATCCTTCATCATTTATTTATTATGTTGACTTGACAAAGAAACATTTTGCGTTTGTATTTTTTTCAAAGCCCTCACCTGAGACCAAAATGGTTCTTGTCGGTCTGCCTGCCTGCAAGGCTTTGTCAAGCAAACATTCAAAGTCTATTTTGATGATCTTTCCTTTTCAAATTACATTTCTGCTGACCTGAAAACAGACATGCATATGACTTGGTGCAGGCAAGGTGCAGTGTGTGTGTGGGCAAGTCTACCGTACATACAGTGAATGTGGGAGGAGACAGGAGAGTGGAGTGGCGAGCCACAATCAGGTGAGTCATTACCTGTGCATTCGCAGTGGAACGGGCGCAAGGCGCGGCTGCACTAGGATGGACTGCCGCCTCCCCTACGAGAAATCACCGTATCTCATCAACACACAAGAGGAGAGGAGAAAGAAGGAGAGGAAAGAAATATAGGTTTGTGTGTATGTGCAAGTGTGTGCCTGTGGAGGGGTGGGAGGGCTGTGGACCAATCCCAGCAGCCAATGAGGTGGTGATGTTTTTGTCCGTGAATTGTGGTCAGCATGCATGCGAACATACACACACATCGCACACACACAAAAATATACATACACACACAAAATCACAAACAGACAAAAACATTTAAATGACATCCAAAATGGCCGTATGCACACTGGAGCTAATTACAATTTGTCATTCTGAGTGTTCAAATTGACATCTAAAAATGTACATTACATCTACAGTACATAGTGGAAAAACATTGACAACCATTGCAATTTCAGGAGTGACTCTTGTTTTCTGATGACACATGGAACAATAACGTAGGCGATTCGCTCGTTTACTTTAGGGTACTCATTCCACATTGAAATCCAGTTGTCACTCCCAAAACTTTGCAGTGTGTACATGGTCAATACATTGAGAATTCATAAACCTCATCCATACAGTAAAAGACAAAAAACAGACAGAAAAAAAATGTACTAAAGAAAGAGATCTCAGCACCATTATTATTATTATTTTGCAGCCAACATGCGAAATAACATAATTACAAACAAAACAAAATAAAGAAATCGCCTACAGTAAAAAGACAAACACATTACTTTCTCTGCTTTATAGATTGAATTGAATTCATCAGCTCTTAAAATCCAAATAATTTGAGACAAGGACATGTCATATGCACACAATCTAACACCTGACATAATAAAGTTGCGTGGAAAAAATGGCAGAATAAAAACAAACACACAGCACGTGAACGTCTGCCAAGCACATGAGCGTACACAGAACTGACAGAGACACACCATTAAAAACTATGGGACAGTTCAAAACCAGGCCGCTCTACAAACACAAACTTCTCAATTTCAGAAATTCAGATGTAGGGGCCATAAATCGTAGAAATAAATCTTATTATACAACATACAGTTGCAGTCCTCTAATTTGGTAGAACAAGTGGTGTCAAACTAAAAACCCCAAAAGACCCCTTTTTTCTGGTTTTATTTGGTGATACAGACCGGATAACAAAATTAAAAACTAAAAACTATTAATAAATGAGCTATTCTGATAAAGCAACATTTTATGGTATAATGTAGCATCTTGCTTGATGCATTAATGAGGTTTCTGAGGTAACACCTAGCATTTAACTCATCCTTTATATCTTGTCTTTTCAAAAATTATTGATTTTCCTGCTTTCAAAATCATTTTAGATTGCGATTTACATACGGCCGGATAATTTGATTTGTGTTTTCAGTTGATGCTTGTATGGACTAAAACATTAGTTAATCACCTCTGTGTGAGTTCTGAGAATTTGGTGTTTGTTGTAACACAGCGATGCACCATTCAGCTTTATGTTCATGAGAAATGAAAGCATCAAACAAAGCAAAACGTGACACATGGGAGTGAAACATGGAGGCATTTGATTTTCCTGTTGGAGATACTGGAGTTTTATACTGTACGCTTAACCAAATATTTGTCCACCAGAGGAAAAGTGACACTACTGAGCAAAAAGAGTCCAAAATGCAGGGGGTGTTCGCTGTCCTTTTCTGCATAACGCGAGCCGTTTTGTGGTCCGTTCTTCATAACGAGGTGGCTCATTTTAGCTTATCGCGGCCCGTTCTGCCTGTTTCGCGGCTGACCCACCGGCCCGCTCGGTTCTCCCGATGGCCAGTCCGCCCCTGATCGGCCCCAAAGTGCGTCGGCCCACCGGGAAAATGCCTGGTATGCCAGATTACCAGTCAAGCCCTGTGTCACACTATTAGTTTATTTTTAGAATTTATGCATTTCCACCAAACTGAACAGAGTAATCTTTAAATAATGTGCATATTATGAGAATAAATGTGAAGTATTTCATTAAAATGAATAAGGAGTATGAACTTTAAAACATGCATACGTTTTAAACAATACTGTGTTGTAAATGGCAAACAACTACATTGCTTTGGCATCAGTTGAACTAATTTTAAGCATATTTAATAGATTTAATTTAAACCATTTGTTAAAATGGTAACATTTTACACTATTTGTCAAAATTAGTAAATGCGTTATGTGTCATAAACTAGCAATGAACACTTTTTTTAACAGCATTTGTTCATCTTTATTTAATGAGTTAACTGGTTCATATAGTGTAGTCCTGGAGTGCTTTAAGGTAAACATACGGTATGTGGTGTCCATAACTGAGGGGCTCGAGCACAGGACTGGGCTTGAACACTGAGATCCCAACATTAAGCTTTAAGCATGCAGCACATGCAGACTATACATTTATATAATTAAATCACAGCCTTTTGCGGATTAATAAGCAAATTTAAGCCATATAGTGAACTGCTTTTCGGAGGTGTGAAGTTTTTGTCAAAAACATACAAACTCAAATTCCTTCATTCGACTTTCCGCCAAAATAAAAGCTCAGTTTTACTAGATGTGTGAAATGGAAGAAACTGTGACAGAAATATACTACTACTGTGTAGTAAAATGTAATATTCAATGAAGTAATGATAATAATTAAATAATAATTACATTATATTTAAAAGAATACTTCACCCAAAAATGTAAATTCTCTCATTATTCACTTACCCTTATAATGGAAGTGCATGGGTGCCAGCTCTTTGATGGTCAAAAAGGCATATTTAGGCATCATAAAAGTAATCCACACGACTCCAGTCGATCAATGAATGTCTTCTGAAGCAAATTGATATGTTTGTGTAAAAAATAAATCAATAATTAAAACTTTACTAACTTTTAAAAAGCATTTCATAAAGCACCAGAGCCCTGGACGGAGGCACTTATTTAAAGTTAAGTTTCTTACATAAACTTATCGATTCCCTTCAGAAGACATCAATTGATCAACTGGAGTCACATGGATTACTTTTATGCTGCCTAAATGTGTAATCTGGACCGTCAAAGTGCTGGCACCCATGTACTTCTGTTTTAAGGACCTGACAGAGCTCTATCTTCTAAAAATCTTCATTTGTGTTCTGCTGAAGAAAGACAGTCACACATCTGGGATGGCATTAGGGTAAACAAATAATGAGATAATTTTGGGGTGAACTATTCCTTTAAGAAATATCTCATAAGCAAGAATGCTGTTGTACTGAATAAAACTTTTCATCAATGCTTTCATTAAAACTGTGATGCTCTGCTGTGCACTGTATTCAACAACAATAACAACAACAAAAAAATCCAATATTGTGTTTCGGGTTGTTGGAGATCTGTATAGAAGCACTTATATATGCATACTGTATATTTTTTATTTGATCATTTCATAATCATTTTAATTCTACTTTTTTCCTTCCCCTTTTTCTCCCCAATTTGGAATGCCAAGTTCCCAATGCGCTCTAAGTCCTTGTGGTGGTGTAGTGACTTGCCTCAATCCGGGTGGTGGAGGACGAATCTTAGTTGACTCTGCATCTGAGACCGCCAATCCGCGCATCTAGCACATGTGGAGGCCCACGCTATTCTCTGCGGCATCCACACACAACTTACCACGCACCCCACGAGAGCAAGAACCACATTATAGCGACAACGAGGAGGTTACCCCATGTGACTCTACCCTCCCTAGCAACCGGGCCAATTTGGTTGCTTAGGAGACCTGGCTGGAGTCACTCAGCACGCCCTGGATTCGAACTCGCAACTCCATGGGTGGTAGTCAGCATCAATACTCGCTGAGCTACCCAGACCCCCCTTAATTAGACTTTTTTATGATAAAATTTAATTAAACTTTAAATGCGGAATTCTGAAAAAATAAAACGAAAAACAAGGAACTTGAGAAACATAAACAGAATTTGGAAAAAAATGTCATAGGGTCCTACATAATGCATTAAATAATGATAACATATACAAGTTTTCTTTTTAAAGATGTTAGTATATGTTAAAATTATCATTAAGAAAGATGACTAAGTGCTGTAAAAGAATTGTTCATTGTTAGTTCTTGTTAACGAACGTAGTTTACAAATGTTAATGAATAATATGTTTTTTAGCGTAACATTATAAATTATAACAAATGAAGACTATTTCTAAAGTCTCCTGCCTCTGAGAAAAGGAACCCAGAAGTCTCACATGTGTCTCCATTAAACTAGATCTGAACAATGTCTCAAACTGTTCTCAGATTTCTGCAATCAATAGTCAGATTTTCAAATTATTTCTTTAAAACTATCTAAACCAAGCTTTTAACATCATTTTAATAGTACAATACTCTTTCTGTATGTGAACACCTGTCAAGAAAATGTTGATCATAAAGTTGAAATGACGCATAACTTCGATGTTTAGCAAGCTACAAAATACAATAACATTTTCGTCTGGGATAGTCCAGTTAGTCAGGAAGCCCCTCTTTGCTACTCTTCCTCTAGTGTATAAAATCATCCAGCATTGTCTCCAAAAGAATCGGTGGGGTATTCTACACACAATAATACGGCAGCGATGGAAACCAGTCTTGTAAAGCGTTTAGACAAGCAAAGCAAAGCAAAGAGACATTCCTACATGAATGCAGAGATACAGACACACAATGGACAAAACTGGATACAGGTATTCATAGAGACAGAGAGAGAGAGAGAGAGAGAGAGAGAGAGAGAGAGAGAGAGAAAGAAATGAAAAAACACACCTGGTCTGCGAATATCCTGGGTTTGTTCTCAGGCACCACCCCTACCCTCAGCTCATCTTCCACAGCCATGAGTCTTCGTAGTAACCAAAAAACGATGAAGACACAAAGAGTGAGAGAGAAAAAGACATTATTAGTATTTATTGAGATCATGCAATTAAAAATCATTGTCCATCTGCCACAAATACAGTCTGATTCATGTACCCCTCAATGGTATTTGGCAAATTACTAGGGCTTGTCCATTCTTTTCTCAAATCTGGAAAGTGTACAGTGAAAAAGAGTATCCTAGACATGTCATATTAATGACATATTTCCATCATCCCATGGGAATTAGTGAGTTTATAAATCAAAATGGGTCACATTGTGCGGCTTATAAAAGAGTTTGATGGCTGCTGCTCTTCCTGGCAGCTTATTTCTGCAATTACACGCCATTGAAGTGGCCGCCAGAACGCATCAAAGTGACGGCTCAGTTCCACACTCAAAAACAGGGATGCTTTCATATCTTCTAATATAAATCTCTTCCAAACTCTTTGGGTATCCGATTAGATAGTGTTTTTAACTGTACAGTAAAAGAACAGAAACAATGGCTTTATAAAGAACGATATCTTTTGCTGTGTTTGGTTTGATTTATGTTTGTGTTGACAAGACAACATGACATCAGACATGACAGGGGACACAACATGGACAACAATATATGGATGTGTGTGGTTTTGAGTACAGAATGCTTCATTTCAGTTCTAGCACACTCACAATTAGCAAGTTTGAACTCAAATTAGCAAGTTTGAGCCAGTTCTGGAAAACATTTGTCATTGTTGTGATTGTAAACGGGTGGACTGATATGACAAATTGCATATTTGCAAATAATTCTGAGCTATTTATTGAAAAATTAATGTTCTTATCTTCAGTATAAGTAAATAATGAATTCCACAGTTTGGGTTTATACAATGTGATTGGATATTTTATTCCATTCATAATGTACATGTTACTAGTACAAAATTTAAAAGCAAAAATTAAAAACAAAAGAACAGAATAACACACATATTTACTTGTCAATTTTCAATTGCTGTGATTTCTAAAAAAAAGACAGAAGCTTTATTATTCCAGGAATGCGCAGGACTTTTTTATATACAGTTACAAGCTGAGAGTTTATTAACAAAGGTCTGATAAAAGTTCATGAGGTCAGAGGGTCACAGGAAGGAATATTAAATAAACCAGAAAAAAACAGTAAACTTTCATTGTGCTATTTGTCATCGCTACAGTAATCAAGGCATACTTATTGCACAAAGATTAGCTACAAGAGTTAAATACAGTATATGTAATCTCATATATACAGAATATATATATTCATGCTCTATATTCCAGGATAAATATTTGTAACGAATTTATAGGGAAGCAATGTCTTCATTTGTCTACTTTTCTAACAATATAGAGGAAAATATTTTATACACTCAACTTGATAAATCAATTGACAATCTTTAACTATAAAACCAAATAAAATGTCTTATTTTCAGCATTTCAGAGCAAACATTTCATATTCTTCAAAATCATTATATATTTCGACATCACACTGCAAAATATATATTTTTAATTGAATTCAATGTTAAATTAATTCTTGTTTTTTAATGAATATCTCTATGTTTATTTCACAAACAGCACCACACAAAATAAAATATTCATAAGTATATCACAGCGGGCTTGTATCATAACTCAGTAAAATGTCTTCACTTACCTCATATTATTGTCTTATACTGAATGTAATTGTCATTGTCCATGAATCAAAACACAATGAATATTATGCTGATTTGATGTATTAATATTTATTTATCAGGGTCATATATCACCCTAAAATCAAACAAATATAAAACGAACAGATTATGTTTCATATAAAGAAAATGAAGCCTACTTAACATTCACATTTTTGAGGGATTGTGAAATTTTTTGCAGTTAAATACATAGCATAAAAAGATGGGTACTTTCGAGTTCGTTTGCAGTTCTCCAAATTTTTAACCTCGTGCAACTTTGGCTTGCTGTACACAACGCATAAATTAAATTAATTTAAACCAACTGATCTCAGTTCAGGAGACTCTGTGCTTTCAGTAAAGGTTAACCTTTAAACTGTGACAAAACAACATGGCGCTGATCACAGCGGAGTTTGTCTTTGGGAGAAACGGCAACAAAACTACATCTAGTAAGAAACCTAATTAGGTTTTTACATCAAAACCTTTTTGATTCAAAAGTTTAGAGTCTCTAGATTCATCCGATATACCATTTTTAACATTTGTGCGTATTATCGTGAAACACCACGCTGCTAAACACAATGTACACTAATGTGCACAATTTTTCCTTAGAAATCCTACATTTACTGTGCATTATCACATGGCGTCATCTCAAAACATGAATAACCAACACTCCTGGAAACATAATAAACAATTTGATAACTTTTTATAGCTTGGTATTTGTGGCAAGGAGGAGGGCGGGGCCTGGACGTGATGACGCACGCCCGGCCCCTAATCAGGCTAATCAAGCCAATGAGAGGGATAAAGGCTACGGGCAGTTCGAGAGAGAGAGTGCTACAGGCAGATGCCCTGTATGTATTTATGTTTGTGTGTTTTTGTTTATTTAAATATTACCCGGGAAGGAGGAGGGATGCGCCATTGTAGAGTCCTCGATACTACCATCCACCCCAAAGGAGCAGCCGTGGCCATCCACCAGGGGACGGAGGAGTTGCTACAGGCCGCCTGGACACCACCGTCCGTGAGGGGAGGAGGGGCTCACTGCTGGCCGCCTGTAGTTGTGGGGCCGCTGCCAGGGGTGGAGGAGTTCCCTAAAAGCTGCCAAAAACACAGCGGGGTTGGAAGAACGACTGCCGTCCTCCAGGGGAGGAGGGGCTCGCTGCCGACCGCCTGGAGTGGTAGAGCCACTGCCAGGGGCGGAGGAGCTCCCTACAGGCTGCCGAAATGCGGAGGGCTGTTCCGTCGATAGGTAGATAGGCTTTATTTTCTTTATACAAAATATAACATATTTTTTCTTCTTTTGAATTCACGCTATTCACCCTAAAATAAGGAAGCACACCTGTTTCTGAACCTTGTAACTATACTGTTTTATTTGCATATTTCACAATGAATGCTCTTGCTACTGAAATTGATATCCCCACAGTGAACTTCAGATGTGAATGTGTGGCGGGTGACATATGAGATTGCTGTTCTTGTGATAGATACAGAACATAGTGATATGGAGAACACGGACATCTGAACATAGTGAAGAGAGAAGTATAGCAGAAAACTCCAACAAGTAGTACAAAAATTCAGGAAGAGAAGATATATTGGACTTTCACACTACAAGAAAATAATTTTCATATCAATAATTTTGCAAACTGTGTTATAATAAGACTTTCAGAATATATATCTCATGAATTGAAGTTCTTTCTTAAGCAAAAAACTACATTTGGTAACATTAATGACAATGGGGTTTATCTTGTTTTAATGATATTAAACAAGACATAAAATACTGATAAAAAAATGAGCATTTTCAAGATGTTTTGCTACAATTACTAATGCTTATTTGGAAGAGAAATTCCTGAGAATTTCTGTTTCAAGACTAACAGGTAAAAGCTGAGTAAAGGACTAATGAGAAAACGTTATTATTGCAGCTACACTGATATTTGCTCATTGCGAGCTTTTGAAAATGTCTTCTTTTTCTTTCCGAACACAAGTTCTGCCATTCGATGTGCACAAAGAAAACATTAGCAATTCATAAAGCATTTTTGTTACCTCTAGCACAATTTACGACACTGTTTCCTTAGAAGGCAGTGTCTATACAAGTCTATACTGCACACATACTATTTCTTCATTTACACACATATCCTGTTCATCCTAAGATCATTCCAGTCAGATACTGTGCTAATACATGTCAAGGAAGGAAGAATTTTCATTTGATATCTTTTTTTTGGTATTTTATGGCCTTTTGAGAGTAAGAACACAGGTGTCCCTTCACTGAAGGTCTTCACTCCATGCCTTCCTTCCTAGAATTGGATTGAAATAGCAATATGTTTTCTGTGACAAAAAACATTACACTGCATGTGCTGCATTACAGCAGGTTACATCATTCTTTCATCAACCAATAGATGGGGTGGTCATTTACATCAGAATAAATAACAATATTGGACTTTTACATATCTCTATAGATGCATAACATAAAGACAACCTCTGTTGCCACACAAACACACAAAGAAACAAAATAACAAAACAAAAATGATGAAACCGAACAAAACAAACGACAACAGAAAAACAAGATGGAAATGGATGTAGTTTAGCAATTACAAAGTAGCTTTATGACAATGAATAATGTGGGCATTATAAGGGTTTACATTAAAGAGTTTAAATTATTACGACACCGGCACAATTCTTCCATGAACTGAACTCAATTCACAGACTACAAACCACAGATCCACTTGAATCCATAAAACCCCTTTGGACACTATATACTGCATATTTACAGCAGCACAAAAATTATTTGGACAGTTAAAAATGTACGAATGCCATTATATTAGATATAAAATGTCAAACCAAGTGGCATCTGCAAAAACATGAATTCACATTTTTGTAATTTCTTGCAACCAACTGGTTTCAATGAGTTAAGATTAAGTTTAACCCTCCTATGGTATTCGGTCATTTTTGACCGAAATGCATTTTTAAATTTAATAAACATGTTTTCTTTTATCTGAGCAGTACAATACTTGGTGACTTTTACTCCATTTGCCATCTGAACATAAAAAAAATAAAAAATGGGCTTGATTCGATATGTGGTCGTATACAAAAAGCTAATTTTGCAGATAATTTCTGTTTCTTGATGTTCATTTTCTTGACATTATTATACATTTTTATTACATTATATTATACGAGTTATTACATTTCTAGGTTTTAAATAAATTATTGGCAGAAACATTTTAATTCTGCATCTTCTTTTTGCCATGATCAGGTTTGATGACAACATAATGACATAAACTACAAAAACGGACACTTCTCTGATAATGTCTAAATATATACCCAAATGCATATCTTGTGATAAATATAAAATGAGGTTACAACAAGCCATCAGACTACAGAGTAGGTGGCTACAGCCATCTACTGGCTATTACTGGCATGACATGGTTTTCAAGTCATGCTATTTATATTTTGTTCGCCAGATGGCAGCACTCTGCCTCCAATTTATGTCACATTCTCATATTTTCTACGTTTCACCTTATAGAAGTGCAGGTTCTGAATTTTAGATTTTTTTCCAAAAATGTGCTTATTTGTATATGCAAATTAACGGTAAATTATTATATGTAAATAAGATCAACATAGCATAACATCCCAAAAGAAATGCATAATTTTATTGTTCTTATTTCAGGGAAAAAACTAAATTCTATCATTGTCATCATCCAAAAAAAAAAAAAAAAAAAAAAAAAGGGTTACAGATCTAAACCTTCTGGTTGAAAATGACTGCGAATACCAAAGGAAGGTGCCATTTTTTGAATACTATAGGAGGGTTAGGCTGTCTGTTTTTTTGTTTTTTTTTTTGTTTTTGTTTTGTTTTTTTACCGTACATGACATTTATTCATTTAAATGCATGTCCAAATACTTCTTGGGACCAATGTACACTCAAAAAAATAGCTCTTTGGCTGATCTTAATTCAATTGTGGACAGTGGTTCCACATGCTTGAAATTAGTTTACTTGATTTAAAATAACTATGTAATCTCAACACAAACACTTTGGTAGAAATAACCTAGGTGAATTGGGTAAACCCAACAAAATTCGACATGTAAATGTAACTCAAATAAATATTTTATGTCTTTATGTATTAACTAGTAAAAGTGAATGTTAGCATGCTAAATACATACACTACACTACAGAGTGTAGTTTAGTAACGATGCTACGGTAAGCACAGCAATTGTTCACTGAAGCGAACAATCAATTTTATGTTGCGACATCTACCTGTCCTCGTCGTTAGCTCAAGCTCTACTCTTCACCATAATGGTAATCCCCAACCTCCAACATAACAGAAACTCTTCCAAATCTCAGGATAACAAAACATTAAACACTAAGTATCCCCCTTTATGTTCATCTTGCACAAAGACACTTAATTTGAATGTTTATTCCCCCCATCGAGTCCCATGCAAAGCATGCCCAGTTTCATCAATGCTACATTAACACCACAAAAATTCTTCATGTAGTCCCAACTCAAATTGATTAAGTAAACTTACATTTTACAAATTTAAATAGATAAAATGCAGTGAAATAAAGTTGTGACATTTTTCTCTAGAATTGTGTTGCTTTAGTTTTTAAGTATTTTTAGCAATTAAGTAAATTGAACAAGCAGCAAAAATCATTTTTTTGAGTGTATTTAAAATATTTTTTTTATATACAAGTATATAAGGGGTCATTTGCAAATGAACTTGACCTGTTTAACACTGCATGCTCACTCCTGAGTGTGATCACATGACCACTGCTCAAACTGTCTCATTACCTGTCAATAATTCCTTTAATCTGGTTGTCTTTCTCCATCTGTTGCATTCTGAGTCTCCTCTCACTGTCATCCAGTCGGCTCTGATACTGCAGCAGGATTTTATTGGTCTGCTGCTCCTGAGTTAACAGCCTCCTCTCATACTCCTCCAGCTTTCGGTGTGACATCATCAGACGCTCCTTAAGGGAATGAATCTCCTCTTCATATTCGCGCACCTGCGGCCACAGAAGAGATGAAAACAGCATGTTATCATAGCAGTTTTAGGGGCTATTCATTAAGATACCGTTTATGCATCCATCTGTGATGTTTTTTGGTTTTAACATGCATTCTCCCTGCCCAGATATTCTTATCTTATTTTTTTGTAATGAAATATTTTGTTAAATTCTACTGTTCATCATGCATTTAAGTCAGTAATATAAATGTTTTCTGATTGTACTGGTTGTATGCAATTGTGTGAAAATGTACTTGTTTAAATGCTGTCAACCTAAATGAGATCCTCAATGTTTTATTAAAAGAAGGGGATACAGGAAGGGGAACAGGGGTTCAAGATCAGCTGGGACATACTGACTGAAAGCTCATGCTGTTCCTCCGAAAGTCAGATTTCCTTGAAACACTACTCAGTCTCATTTAATATTCAAATGCTGCATAAATTAGGCTGCCAGCACCATCTGTTCTAAGACATGATATGCATTATATGCATGATTTGCACTTGAGGTAAAAGACATGACACTTGAACTCAAGCTAAACTTTAAAGAGTCAACTGAGGAGGGAATTCAACAAAACGTTAGACTTCTTTTGAACGCAAAAACCCAACCTGGTCACAAAGTATCACGTTACTATTCCTACATTTTTGCTAAATAATTGTTCGATGGCTGCTTGTACATATAGCAGCAGTTACCTGGCGAAATAGAGGAAACTGCCGCTACAGGCACTACAATAACAACTTTTAATCACTTTTACACAAATCATGAGTAGAAGGGCAGATTATTAGTTCATAAACGTACTTTTTTCACTGTTCAACACAAAATTGACATTGAAAACACTTTTTACAGTACATGACTTGTAATTTCATGTAATGTTTGCATTATATAACCAACTACATATACAAGCTTAAAGTATCTGAGCATGATCAAGTTGTACGTTTCTTACATTTATATAGTGCTTTTCTGACACAGTGAACTCTTCTCAACCACCACCAGTGTGCAACATCCACCAACAGCCATTATGCCCACTACACACCAGCTATTGATTGTGAGGAGAAAGTAGAGTGATGTAGCCAATTTAGGGATGGGGATTATTAGGAGGGCATGATAGATAAGGGCCAGTGGGGGAATTTGGCCAGGACACCAGGGTTACACCCCTACTGTTTACGAGGAATGCCCTGGTATTTTTAATGACCACAGAGAGTTAGGACCTCAGTTTTAATGTCTTATCCGAAAAGCAGTGCTTTTTTAGAGTATAGCATCCCCTTGACTATACTGGGGCATTAGGACCCACACAGACCATAGGATGAGCACCCCTGCTGGCCTCCCTTATACCTCTTACAGCAACAACCACAGTTTTCCCCAAGAGGTCTCCCATCCAGGCACTGGCCAAGCTCAACCCTGCTTAGCTTTTGCAGGCAACCAGGCAAGAGCTGCAGGCTGATATGGCTGCCGGCCAATGACTGGGGGTACGATTCCAGAAGAGCACGCAAGATCTCACATTTGCTATTTCTGACACTATTGGTAAGGTTTATGTTTAAGGTTTGAGTGGGAAGGATGGTTTTGTTGCTTTAAAACACAGCAGAGCATTAACATTCGAAACTGAGGATGAGTTCGGAATTGCATACTACAATACTACTCTTACAGTTTCTGCCATAGACAGATATGGCAAAAGTATTACACGTAGTACATTTACATTTATGCATTTGGCAGATGCTTTTATCCAAAGCGACTTACAGAGCCCTTATTACAGGGACAATTCCCCCGGAGCAACCTGGAGTTAAGTGCCTTGCTCAAGGACACAATGGTGCTGACTGTGGGGATTGAACCAGCAACCTTCTGATTACAAGATTACCAGTTATGTGCTTTAGACCACTACACCACCACCACACTGGTGCAGGTATGGGTAGTATGCGATTTAGAACTCAGGCCTAATCTGTGCACAAGAACATTTCACTTGCTTTTAGCGCCACTCAGTGGACGTTTCACCTCAGAACTGCCGCAATGTCATTATGCAAAAATGCCACCACAGTCAAGTAATTTCTATAAGATAAGGAACCAACTAACCAACTGCAATCCAGTTTTACCAAGTGCAAAATGCACAAGAGCTTTCTAAAACTGCAATATACATTGCTCTAAATAAGAATTGTTTTTTAAATATGGAATAGGCATAAAGGGAAGTTACAGCATATACAGTAGCTGGAATAGCTTGTTTAGTAAACGAGAAACACACCCTGTCCAGGCGTGACTCGTCCATGCTCTTTGAATACTCCTTCAGCTTGAATTCTTCTCTGTCGATGCGGGAACTCTCGATGTCAGCGGACAGATGGGGCATGTTGGACACCCAGGCGACGGTTCGCTCAGAGGCAGGGGTCAGGGGATTGAGGGTGGAAGGAGATTGTGAAGAGCCCTAAAGAAAATAAAAATAAAACATCATGTAAGTGCGGAAACGGACCAAGTTTGGGTAATTTCTTTTACATTTCAACAAATAAGACACTATGAACACTATTACTATGTAAGTTTTACTATGCAAAAAGCAATATCTAGCTTTTTTATATAAATTTCTCTAGCAGATGAGATATTTTTAGGCAGAGGAAATCTAGAAAAATCTATCTTCTCTATAGAAATTTCCATGACTTTTCCAGGCCATTTTTAAAATGTCCTTATATTTCAAGGTTTTCCATGACTGTGGGAACCCTGTATAAAATTCAGTGACTTTCAAAAGTGAAAATGAATCATTTGGATCTGAGCACCTGTTTGCTCATGGTAGGCTTGAGTAGATGCTGTTGCTGGACCTGCTGGCGTTCCTGATGTGATTTGGATTGCTGTGTGGACTGTGGAGTTCCGCCCTGAGAGCCCTGGGACCCCTGGCTCTCCCTGGTGGAGCTCTGCTGATGGGGGAGACCCGGGGGAGTGTTGTCTTTGACGGACAGCTGCTGTCGAGGGCCCTGCTGCCGGCCCCCAAAGCCAGACTCAGGGGACTGGAGCAGGTTTCCGCTCTGAGGTCTTGTCTTGCCTGTAGGGGCGCCAGCGGCAGAACTCACAGACAGCTGCGAGGGTTGTAATTTCATTCGCTGAGTGGGAGGAACCATGGAGCTTTGACGGACAGGCTGAACAGTGGAAGGAGGCGTGGCAAGGGAAGAATGAGATGTGCCGGTCTGTGATGTCATTCCTGTCATCTGTTGCTGCTCCTGATTACCAGACACATAATTAAATAACAATGACCATTTCTGTAACGGATTTCTAAATTATTTACTCAGAAACTGTGTTAGAAAATAGCAATTTCAAAGTACAGAAAGAATAAAAAACAAACACATAGGTAAAGTTTGTGAACATAAACATAGATGTTGGCTTGACAAAGCCTCATCAGACAGACAGACAGACAGATAGACAGCCACTGCAGATGGATAAACAGACAGACTGATAGACAGACAGACAGACATAGATAGAAAGATAGATAGACAGACAGATAGACAGACATTGTAGATGGATAAACAGACAGACTGATAGACAGACAGACATAGATAGATAGATAGACAGACAGACAGACAGACACTGAAGATGGATAAACAGACAGACTGAGAGACAGACAGACAGACATAGATAGAAAGATAGGTAGCTAGATAGATAGATAGATAAGACAGACAGACAGACAGATAGACAGACAGACTGATAGACAGACAGATAGATAGATAGATAGACAGACAGACTGATAGACAGACAGACTGATAGACAGACAGACTGATAGACAGACAGATAGATAGATAGATAGACAGACAGACTGATAGACAGACAGACTGATAGACAGACAGATAGATAGATAGATAGATAGATAGATAGACAGAAAGACAGACAGACAGACAGACAGACAGACAGACAGATAGATAGATAGACAGACAGAAAGACAGATAGATAGATAGATAGATAGATAGATAGACAGACAGAAAGACAGACAGACAGATAGATAGATAGACAGATATATAGATAGATAGATAGATAGATAGATAGACAGACAGACAGACAGACAGACAGATAGACAGACAGACAGACAGACAGTCAGATTAAATAGTATTGGTCCATTTGAACATTGAGTCAATGTAAGTCTATGGGTTTTTTTGTTGTTGTTGAGATTTGATCTTGTGCTAATCGAAAACCTTAAATTAGATCAGTTATAAAAGTCACTGCATCCCGTGTCAGAGCAGTCTGAAGGTCTGTGCCAAGTTTGGTAGGTGTAGGTTGAAAACTCTAGGATTCGTTGGTTTTACTACAGTAACAATAATTCATTATTATTTTTATTACCATAATTTTGGTTGTCCTGTATTATTACAACAGTATAACCATAAATATCATGGTTAAAATGTGGTTCCTGTAGTAAACCATTTAACATTTTGCAATTATATTTTTACTACAAATATCATAATGGAACTATAGTTACTGTAGTAAATTCATGGTACATTTTGTGGTTAATATGCATTATACTTATGCATACTCCCACAATGGTTTCTGTAGTAAAACCATGTTTAGTTTTCACGAGGAATGGATAAAGGCAATGCAAATACTTTTGTGATCCTTTTAGATCCTTTTAAATGCTTTAAAGAGAGTCACTATCCACTGCCATTGCATTGAAAAGATGGTCTTGGATTATTAAATAATTATTACAAATTATTCTGTTTGTGTTCCGCATAAGAAAAAAGTAATGAGGTTTAGAAACGGTGTGAGGGGGAGGGTAACCTAAGACCTAATTTTTATATGGGTGGGGGCGAACTATTTAATGATGTTTAAAAATATTGAAATGACATCAGTTAACATTGACTACTAGCATTAAATATTTACATTTATATTATTATATAATGATCAAAAGGATGTAGAATTTTTAAGCCAATAAAAAACTAAAGAAAATACCTGCAAATGCATTGGGATTTGTCGTCGCCCGTAGTCGCTCTGGTTATGTCGGGTGTAGTCATCACTATAGCTGTGGGAGTGAATGATGCTCGGCTGACCCAGATGAGGTCCTGGTCTGAGGGTGGAGAGATCCTCACTTCGAGAGAACCCACCGTGGGCGAACTGCGGGATGTAAGTGGGGTGTGAAGAGTCCGGCTCTGGGGCGAGCAGGAGCGGAGGCGGCGGTTGTGCCCGACTGTGCTGGTGGTGAAGCTGTGGCCCATCTGCAGCGAGGTGGAACAGAGGGTTCTGGAAGGAGAGGGGGTAGCGAAGGGCGGCGGCCTGCTGCTGTTGCTGTTGGGACAGTGAGTCGGTCGTGGTCCCCATCTGGCTCAGTCTCAGACCGCCGGACATGCTGGAACCCCCGGATCCGGCCGACATGCGTCCTCCGGCACGCAGCTGACCTCCGAGTCCTCCTCCCAAGCCTGCGAGTCCACCGTAGCTGCCGAGGCCGGCAATCGAGGCCTGGGAAGAGTTGAGCATGTCCCCCATAGACTGCAGGTTAGAGACGCTGTTCATTCTGGAGTCCTGGAGGTCCATCATACAGTAAAAATGCTTTCATTAAGACTTAGAACCTACGACGGGAGTACGCTGCAGCTAACTGCCATTTATAGCCAAAGTGAGTTTGCTTACGTACGTGGCTTGACAGCATGTGAGTAGATGGTACTGTGTATTAAAGGAATAGTTCATCCAAAATAAAAATTATGCCATCATTTACTCACCCTCGTGTTGATCCAAACCAGAATGATATGGACTGACAGACTTTGTCACCATTCACTTTCATTGGAAAATTAAAAAAAAGGAAAAAAGGAAAAAAAAAAGAATACCTTCTTATGTGTTTCATGGAAGAATGAAAGCAATTTCGTAAATCATAACATAATTTTTAGGTGAAATATACCTTTAATTGTAATGGAATAGTTCACCCAAAAATTATTAACACTCACTCATGTCATTCCAAACCCTTATTTTTTCAGTGGGACACAAAAGGAGATATTTCCCATACAACAACAGTTGATAGTGATGTCTGTCAAGCCCCAAAGACGACAAAATAGGCACAATAAAAGCACCATATTGAACTCTATACTGTACTATACTAATATACTATACTGTATATTAAACCTTCTGAAGCCATACAACAGCTTTTGTGAGGAACAGAGTTTTATGTATTTATTTATTGATAATCTCTGCAACAAGATACTACAAAAGTCATATTGACTACAAAAATGGCACATTACATGAGTTTTACGCCATATGCCTTCAGTTCTTGCATGTCTCCTGACCAAACGTCATTGATGTCTAACTTAACGTGGCATGTCTAAAGGGACCATATTTGATTTGAGAGCTATGGCGGAGGGCAAGATTTTTAGTTATGATGATTACATTTTTAATATTTTTTTTAAATGTCATGTGATAATTTAGTACAACTGGTATCGTAGAAGATCAATGACAATCACTGCACGTCTTCTGCCGTTTTTTTCAGTCAAAAACAGGAGAATTAAAACTTCAGCATTTTGTCAAATATATAACATTTCAGTGCATGATAAATGCTTCCTTCCATTGTAATTCAAATAGAAATAAAACATTACACTGCATTGCATGTCAATGCTTGAAACGGCTTAACAAGCTTCATTTTAGGAAATTAAATGCTTAATGGAAAAAATATCGGGCTATATTTTCACAAGTGTGCAAAGCGCAATGCTACATGCACAACGTCTAATCTCATTTTTGCATGAACGGTAATTCTATGCGCAATTTTCGTGCCAGCACAAGTGGCCGTGGATGGGAGTGTTTGCGCTATCTGTGGGTGTATGCGCACAAACTGTGGGTGTATTGTATGTAATTTAAGTAGTACTAAGCACAATTTGTTAATTTCTTGAGAAATATGTAATTGCGCTAAGACATTTCATAAGCACCTTTGTTTTCAGAGCAAAGTCTAAATTCAGTTCCTGCATTTGCAGTTTGCAGGTTCCACCAGCTGGTGGTAATAAAGTTCATGTCCAAACTTTGAAAATAAAGTGGAACATCAAATTATGTCCATGACGATCACAGTTGTAGCCGTTTTATGAAACAAATATTTATGAGATTTATGTTAAACTAACTATAGGTTACGGTTTATTTTTCAATAACTGTTATTATGTTTATATTTACAATTGCATTTACGGTCTAATTTATACTGCAAAATTTTCGTGATTTTTAAGTCACTGCAAAAGTGGCCGGTGGAAGAAGCTGGAGAGAGTAAAATGTTTGGATTTTTTATAATTGTTTTGACCACTTCATTAATGTTATTCTATTTTCATTTAGATTGAAGTGTAATTTAAATGTAGAAATATTTTTTCATGTTTCAATAAATGAAATTCAAAATCGACCGGTAGAAGTGAAGTGCGTGTCGATACAATCACTAATAATACTAGCCATTATTTGTGAGTCAGTAGATTAAAATGATTAATTATACTAACATTCGCTATAATTTAACTTCAAATCCTGACAGGAAGCACATTTTCCATTCATATAAAAGGAGTGTGTCACTGTCATAGAAATTTGCCTGACATTTAAATGTTATTGCACAATAGAACGTTAGTCCATATTTCTATTCTTCTAATTCATTGCATACAGTCCATTAACACTACCAACTTCTTATGAATGTGCTGTATGTATTTATATCGCTGGTGCTTGACAGGGAATGGACTATATATTAGGACACAGATGGGAGAATAAACAGAGAACTTTCAAATTAAATTGCACTTGACCCAGCCAATTAGCACATGGCACCAGTGATTTAATCAAAACCCACTTGAACGAAAATACCAAAACTTCATGGCCATGCCCACTGACTTTGCATGTATGATTTATAGCATAGCACTGTGCTTAGCACTAGCTCTCTTAAAATAGGGCCCATAGTCTTTTCTATAGTGGCAACATGCATTTAACCCAAGCAAATTTTACCCATTGTGTCATGTATGAAGCCCGTTGCTTGACTATGTAAAAATCTGCTGTTGCTCCATTTTTACTGTGCATGTAAATTCACTATGAACTGCAGTTGTATGGAAAATAGCTGTGTGAAGATTCTTCAATAGGTCTGCACGATTTGGACAACAAGTCATATTGCAATTATTTAGAAAATTGTTGCGATTGCGGTATAATAAACAAAAAAAGTGATTCATTTGACCAAATTTTGGTAAAGTTTTTGCCCATGTTCTCTTACTTAGGCAACTCTGTGAGGGTTCACACTTGAGTCCTATTAAAAAGAATGAAACTCTGACCCTTTTTCACTTTAGCCACAAAAAAATAAAACGAATTAAATAAATAAAAAGAGGGGGGAAAAAAACACGGTCTTCTTAATATTCCCATTGAACCTGTTAACTGTGTACCTGTTTTTGTCCACTTTGTGATAGGGTCTCGGCCCACTTTTCATCCTCATTATTTTTTTGGAACCCAGTCAACCTGAATATTGAATTATTGCAATATAATATTGATTATAATTATTATTATTATACAATCTTAACTTGCACTGGGCATTGCTATGCGATCCAGTAAAACCAAAGATTTCTAAACCAAACTTTTATTTTGAAGGACTTCTGCACGAGTTTCAGTGTAGCTGAATTCACAACTGTATAATGTGCTCCTTCTTTTAACGTCTTCTCCTCCTCTATTCACAAATATCCGGTGACATGGGGTGTATTATTTTTATATGAACTTGTAGCAGCCAAGCACTTATGCTATTCTGAGCACGAGATAGAATTGTGGAGCACAGAACTGCTCTGAAAACACTCTTATAATACACTAGCACAACACACACAGGACAGAGCAGCGTGCTTTTTTAATTAATTTTTAATTTAGAATTTCAAAAATTCTCCTTTAGTGTTCAACAGGAAAAAAAAAACAGCATACAGGTTTAGAATGACATGAGGGTGAATAAATACTCACAGAATTTTCATTTTATTGGCGAACTATTCCTTTAATTACTGAATCCCAAATGGTGATGCAAGATTAACGTAAATAATCTCTTTCGTATGTATTGACAGCACCCACATCATCTTGTAGCCCTCTTTCGCCATGCTAGGGTGGTTTTTGACCATGCAGTGAGCAGGTCAGTGATGCATTCTTCTCCCACAGGATCAAAGCGAACCCACAGACCCTCAGAAAAGCTGCTGAAACGTGTGCTAGGGAGCGAGCTGTTATTCAAATGAGAGTTTGGACCAAACAGCACTGACCATAGTCATAAATCAATTCTAAATTACTTAAGTAGAAACCCCCAACCAAGCAGAACCATTCGTTTTGGGACTTACCTTTGGGTCCGGATCAGTAATATCAGAACTGCTAGTACAGTATGCGGGACTGGACCGGGCCAGTGGGGGGCGGGCAACATAGAAAACGTCTTTAGATGAGGCTCGGTGAGGATGATCTCGGTCCGCAAATCCCCCAATTCCAGGCCGAGATGGAGGAGCTCCACCGCTGGACATCGCAGAGGTTGGAGAAGGCAGGCGAGTTATCTCAACTGAACTACATGAGGTGATAAAATGGGGAAATGGATCCACAATGATTTTCTCCAATAACATAATATATTATGTGAACATGAAACGTTCACATAAGCTTAGTTTTAAAACCTAGTGAGCTTCCATACTGTCAGAGGTGTATAATAATGAAGTACAAATACTTTGTTACTGTACTTAAATTACTTTTTGAAGAGAAAATTCATACTTTTATTCTGATAAAAATTAACACAGTTTCAAATGTTCCTGTCAAGTTATAACCAATTTTACAACTTTGTTGCCGCGACGATGTAGTCAACAAACCCTAAAACTCTAAAATGACTGTAAAAATGACAATGTAAACATCATTACAGCTCAAAAAAGTAATAAGTTAGTCATTTCTGCATTTAAACCCTCCAAAAATTGGCCCCATTCACTTCCATTGTAAGTGCCTTACTGTAGCAAAAGACGCTACCTGTTCAGGTCTCTCATCATAAGGTTTTGGAATTCCGATGAGACACCCCTGTTGAAGCTCGGTCTGGAGAGCAATCTGTCTGTCTGTCTCTCTGGAGGCTGTCTGTCTGTCTGATGACTGGGCTGTCTTTGGAGATGAGGGTTACGAAGGGCCATGCTAATGTCATTGAGAAGGCGGGGCAATGGTCCAAGTTTAATGATTGCATCCTAAAATACAGAGAGAGAGAGAGAGAGAGAGAGAGAGAGAGAGAGAGAGAGAGAGAGAGAGAGAGAGAGCAAGAGGCCAAACTGATGACCAATTACAAATGTAAGTTGATAATCATAATCATCTTCTTCTAGATTATCAAACAGCAGCTACCTTACTTAGTTGTGCCATAACTTCCCATAGAAGACTGTGCAGGATTGAGAGCTCCCTTCCCAAGTCTATGTAACCCTCAAAGGCTCCTGCATTGCTCACGCTATCAAGATTGGAGATCTCGTACAGGAATTGCTGCATGGAGCCCCACTCCATCTCTAAAAACTCATTCATGAAGCACATGTACTCCTCCTTACTGCCAAACCTAAAATACAGTCAGGAATCGGTGAGAGCAGAGAGTACAATTTGGTGAATGGTACACCGCCAAAGATGATGATGGTCATAATTATGATTGTGCTGATAATGACAACAATGATTAAGTTGATCATAAACAGCAGCAAAGTAGTTTGTTATAGCTTAATGGCAAAGGATCTGGGCTTAAAGCCCAAAAGTCACAATCTGGAGCGTTAAATAGATCCCCTGAGTGTGTCTTTGTGCAGGACACTTCACCCCAAGTTGCTCCAAAGGGATGGTTCTTGGTTTAAATTTACCATATGTAGGTTTGGATGAAAATAATGATGTTGTCTATACTGGCAACGTTGAAGTTACACGTCATCTCATAACGTTAACTAACCAGCTGTAAGATTAATTCTACACTTAAGCAACAGTAAAATTGGAGAAGAATTAAGTAACTTGATTTTCTTAAAATAAAGTCTACAAATAAGGTTGCATCTATTTTACCAAAACATTATTGGCCGATACCGATATTTTGCCACTTATCTTATTTTGTCACCAGATCATTGTTTTGCTCAGGAAATCTGTTTTAAAAATGTTCAAAGAGGTACAAAAGCCTTTCGTTGTTCTAAAAATAAACAATTTCTATTGAACATGGATTGGACCTGTTGAACATATGACTGGCCAAAGTTTTAAAGACAGCCACAACGAGAGATAAATAGAAGATAAAAAGATAAAAAAATATAAAAAAAGAACTAAATATCAAAACAAGTGAAAAAATTGCAAATTTTGCACTTCTAAAACATTTTTGCACTTCTGCTTTTGCAATTCAAAACACATTTTGCATGTTTGTACTGTATATAGCAGAACATCATAAATTCATATTATGTATATGTTGAGCAATTTCACAGAAATGTCAATCAATCAATCAATCAATCAAGCACCCTTAATGGATACCATACCAATGTCAAAGTAGTCAAAGTTAGCTGGTTTAATAGCATTTTGGATGGTTTTACCTCATCATGTATAGGTAAGTGCAACTTTCACAACTGTCACGTCTGTAATGACAGTTTTTCCTTATTAATGTGAGAATAAGAAAGAATTGTTTTTTATATTACATATTGTGCCAACCCTTCTATATTCTGTGGCTATCATTATTTCTAGGCTGTGCATTTGAATTCAAAGAGTTTTTACAAAGTTTGATGATAATGAATTATATATGAACTAGTGATAGACCGATATATCGGCCAGGGTGATGAATCGACCATTATTTGGCCATTTTACCATTATCAGCATCGGCCGATAACTGTGTTTGCTTGGACGATTAACAGAAGTGTTAACTTTCCCTTGTGTCAGTTCAAAAATCTACCAATAGATTAGTCAATTGATGGTCAATACTTCATGTTGTCAAGGTTTTTTCTTTTCAAGTTCATGCAAATTTGAGAAAATGTTGTACATGTGTACATCTGAATTGTTGTTGTTACACCGTATTATGTTTATCGGCAATTATATCGGCCATCAGCCATCCTGCTCTCTAGATATTGATATCGACAATTGAAAAACCCACATTGGTCGACCACTAAAATGAACCATCAGTTTTTCATATTGATGTTTTCATGCTTAAAACGAAATGATGATGGTTTTAATTTGATCAATAACTGTCATAAATATCAGTGTCCGATACATTGGTGCATCCGCTAGAGTTAAAATACAACAACATACATGAGGTATTTTCTTTTTTCCTCTTTGTACATAATTTTAGGAAGCCACTAATGGTAAAAATCTTGACTTTTTTGTTTTGGGATGGCTTGAGCATTTTTTCCCCATGTATTTTGTTTTGGGGTGAATTTTGTGTGACTTCAGAAAGCTGTGACAAACATTATACAATTTTTTACCAACCAAAACTGTTGTTTTGATACAGTTCAGAGTGCCCGATACTGTTATGTATAGATTTGTACCATTAAAAATATTAGTAGTATTCTCAAAGTAATCTCAGTATTCATATAGCAAACATTATGACATCCCCAAAAAAATTTGTAAACTGACTTTGAAAAGTTTGCCAGGTTCTGCACCACTTTGGCTATGAGAGTGAGTGTACGTGAAGTCTGTTCATCGGGATATTCCTGCGTCAGGTTGAATAATGACGGCGACATGACAGCTGGACACAGGAACCGCAGAAAGAGGGAACCGCTGATGAGTCGATCTGCAATGTCCTCTCTTCCTCTCTCTGCGCAACGAACGCGCCAGGATGCGAACACCTCTTTCAGTTCTCTTGGAAACGCACTGGGAATAACAAAGCAAATGTCTTATTTCAATTAGAATTTGCTGAATTTACAGTCACTATGCATATGAAGAATTTGAGTATCTTAAAGGCATAGTACACCCCAAAATTATTTTCATCATCAGTCACCATTTAATCATAATTTAATCTGTCTCTCATGATGTTCCAAACTAGTATGTCTTGCTTTCTTCTGTGGAACAAAAATGGAGATGTTAGGCAAAATTACATGCCCAGTTACTTTTATAGTAGGGGGGGGGGGGGGGGGGGGTAAAGAGGGGGTTCCAACATGGAATAATTACAGTAAATAATGTCAGAACTTTTTAGGTGAACTATGCCTTTCAAAAAATTTACATTGAGCTCTTGCATCTGTCTGCACCATTTAAAAAAGAAAATTCCTATGTAAACATGCTCTAGATGGATGTTTTTGACCATTGCAATACACTTCTTTGTTTATTTGGTGTCTCATGCCATGAGTTCTGCATTTTAAAAATGCAGCATCATATTAAAAACAGTTTTGTTTTGCCTTTTTTAATGCAAGAACAGTCCTGTGTGAACAGCCCCTAAGACTAGCTTCTCAGGTTCACCATATATTGGTGTAAATAACTAACCAATGAGAATTGACGATTTTGCAGAGTGCAAGCTCACAGCACATCCGGAGGTTGGCTTGATGTTCGGGCAATACAGAAGGCGGAGTTCTCATTGGGTCAACTTCACAGTTCTCCTCTGATTCATACAGGGCTCGGATAAAATCACCTGTATACAAAAAACCATCAATGTGTCATCCATCACACAGTAACATTTCTGAGATAAAATCTCTCAAAACAATCTCAAAATCTGTGAGGCACTTTCTTGACTATCTAATGATGTATAGAATTGTTACCTAAAACATCTTTGAGGTACTTGTGTCCAATGAGTTTGAGGTACTCTTCTATGGCTTTGGTGGCCAGTGTGTTCTCTCTGAAGATAAGGTGCTCTCGGTCATTGAATCGATCCACCTCACACATTGCCATATCGGAAAGAAAGTCCTAGTGTAGAGCAAAATAAGAGACATCTGTAATCACTACACAAATGACTTGCTTATAATCAAACTAAATGGCTCTGATCCAAAACAAAGTGGGCTGCCTGCTGACTTCATAGGCAGCTGCCTTTTGACTGCATCCTTACATCATAAATGACTGATTTGGTACGCTAAAATGTTAGAATGATGCTAAGATAATGTGATACTGTAATAAACATAAAACTACAAAGCACACTCAAATATTGTGTAAAATACTCAACTATTTTATAAGTGCTGTCAATTTAACATATTAACTTACAATTAATGATACAAATAAATTTCACCCATGCGCTACAACTGTCAATGCCCCAGACTTTCTCCACTATCCTGAATTAGCTGGGATATCCCACATTTTGGGTGTACGGGATGCCTATTTTGCCTATTGGCAAAATATAGGACGACATTGTGTCCACCATTTTTCTGCTTCATTACGGGTCAGACAGCAATCCGCTGGAAGCAGACCCCTGTCTCTATTGAAGCACTCTAAATGTTGAAGCGTCCCTTGTTCACATGGCAACCCTACGCCTCACCAACCCACACTTTCCACGAGCAGACTCTTTACATACAGTGATAAGCTTATACTTAATGATAATGAAATAAAAAAACAAACAAACAATTTATTCACTTCTAAGGTCGCTATTTGTCTTCATTTCTGGGATTTTCTTAGCAAATACGCATATACAGTATGTGAAGCACATACATAACAAACAAACAGAGATTATTCAAAAGAGGTCTACCTTGGCCTTCCCCGTGCTCTGCAGGATGTGTACCAGTGCACAGGCCACTTCCTCTTTACTCTTGACACTCAGTAATGGTTCCAGAACCGCGCACAGCGTTCGGTAGTTGTTGGTTACATACTCTGCAAACTCTTTATAAAGCTCCATGGGTAGAATGCTCATGGTCTGAAAGCGTGACTTGAGTCGTAAGGAGGCGTTGATGATTTTGCCCCCTCCCACACCCCCACCCTTGGCCAGGACGCTGGGCTGAATGACTGGGTACCACTGCTCCACGAACTGGCGACCGGTGATGCTGGAAATGGGGATACTTACCAAGCCTAAGTATGTGCTCTTCTCCTAGTATGATTATAGAAATTGAAAAAAAATTGTTATCAGTGACCTTAAAATAGCAGGATGCAGCAAAAGACACTTATACAATGCAATAAGATTATTACTTTAATTTTCTAATTGAATAATCTTAAAAAATCCATTACAAATGATATTATTAGCTTAAAATATGAATGAAAAATTTAACTGAAAAATTAACATAAATTTCTGAATCCCCCCCCCCACCCCGCATAAGGTAGGTTGTCTTGACCTTGCGTCTTTTCTTGTCGGTCTCTTTGTAAAGATGAAGGCGGAGGTTGCGGACAGCTGGCAGGTTGTTGAATTCAAAGTGCTCACCCCAGAACACAGTATCAGTTCGGGGTTTGCTGGTGGTGCGAGCGTATAGCATGTCATCCAAGCACAGTTCACAATAATAACGCTTTTTGGGCGGGAGTTCTCTGGCCTCGATGATCCACAGCTTCAGAACATTGTCAACGCGACGACTGTTGTCCTGAGTAAGAGAAAAACAGATGGTAAGGTAGCGCTAATGCTAACAAATTCAAATTAGCATCATAATACGTCTGGTGGACCCAGAAAGTACTTGGACACTTTTGGCACATCTATAAACAAATTATGTTTGAGCTTTCCTCAGAAATAACTTGAGGTTTCCTGAGTCATTTTTGCAATTTCTTTTAACCAATACTGTGATTTTTAGTGGATATATGAAGTCAGTTCCCCTTAGTTCACACAGGTCCCCTAGCAGCCCAGTTAACACACATGTAGTTTATCACATTATCTATGGACTTCACCGATGTTTGACAAGTGTCCAAATACATTTTGTCTTCATTTTGAACAAATTGTTATTTCATTCAAAATCTACCAAACTTCCTTTTGTGAAATTTTGCATGAAAAGTGTGCTTTTGCTATGTTTCTTTAAAATAAAAAGCCACTTGGTTTGATGTTTTGTTATCTAATGCAGAGTTTTCAAACTTTTAGTCATCAAAGCTTTAGAAGAAAATATGATATTTTAAATCATACTGTGAGGCTAAAGTGATGCAGTGGTTATAAAGAATGAGTCATTCATACTGAGTGTCCAATGGAACACTCATTTTCTATTGACAATTATAGTTTAGCTGAATATAGCTTCAAAAAACAGATTACAAAAGCTTCAGCCCTTTCCAAAAACTGCTTTGGCAGTACCATGGCAAAGTGATGGTATCAGATGTTAATAGCTTGGGCTTGTGATATATACCATAGTACAGAATGATTACTGTGGAGGTGAGAGCATGGTCAAGCACCCGTCTGGGGAGAGAGAAAGCGGTAAGGACATCCACCTGAGATGAATTGTGACAAATTACCATTTCCATGTTCACAGTGAGTGTCGGGGGACATAAAAGACAACCCGGTCCACCAAAAAGGAGAGATAGAGCCCAGCTGAGAAGCTGTTTGTGTGTTGGCCGCTGCCACGTTTCAAAACTTGAGTGTTTAAATTGAAGCTTCGCCATTGCGCTTTAAGCAAATGTGTTTATTTTCTATTAATAAAAAGTGACATTCCTGAATTGGAATCACCATGTTCCGCTTCCTCCTTTTAATCCAAGTATGAACATCTGTTACACTGGTGCTGAAACCCGGGATAAGGAGGAAGGTACGCTGCTATGGAGTCGTCTTCGCCACTGGAGGAAGTGTTCCGATCCCTCGCCAGCATCCACCAGGCTCAACACTAGGCCCTCATGGATCTGCGGGCGGAGCAGCAACAGCGCTTCGAGGCGCTGCTTTCAGGCCAAGAAGAGGACAGACGGGTGTTGCGGAGCTTGGTACCCCAGGTGGGGCTGCACGCCGTGTCCCCGGCAGCAGCGAACTACCATGCGACGCTGGCAAAGATGGGGGCGCAAGATGACCCGGAGGCCTTTCTGGAGCTCTTCGAGCACACGGCAGTGGCCAACACACAAACAGCTTTACAGCTGGGCTTTCTCTCTCTCTCTTGGTGGACTGGGCTGTCTTTTATCTCCCCCGACACTCACTGTGAACATGAAAACGGTAATTAGTCACAAATCATCTCAGTTGGATGTGCTTGACCACGCCCTCACCTCCACAATTAACTTATTCATATACCATGGTATTTACAGCACATGGTAATTCAAGGGACTTACGGTATATAGCCAGAACTTAGACTACGAAATAGTCTAATAGTCTCTTTACAGCTTATACAGAAGAAAAGCCCACTTAAACAGCAACAGACTTTCTGACTGACATGTAAAGATGTCAGTCACAGTTGTTTTGTTTTTAAATGCAGTTTAGGGGCAAGTTTATCTGAAATAGGTCATACCATAATAATAGACTGGCATGGAAAAGAATCATTCAAATAATGTTTTTGAATTTCTCCTTTTGTGTTCCACAGAAAAAAGCAAGTCATACGGGTTTGGGTGAACTACTAATCCTTAAATTCAGGCAGTCTGATTGGAGCTTGCAATTTCACAAGTGCTATCCAGTTTCGTATGCACTATGCATCAGATGTGGTCTACTCTGTGGGTGTACAGCATGGTATTTCCATGGTACATGTCTCTAAAACAAAACAAAACATGGCACTACCATAGTGCCATATGTTCAAAAAACTTTTCTGTAAAGTCACAATTTTCAAAACTAAGTGAGCGCTTGCTTGGTTTGCCATCAACTAATCAGTGATGCACATCTGTGGCTTTTTCCATCGCTGTAAAAACTTCTTCAAGTAATCAGCTAATAAACAGAACTAATGAGCACCCTTGGTTTATTCTCCTACGTTGCAACAGTGACAACGCATCTGCTGCAGGACTGATTTTTGGAAGCCCGTGTCACGTTTTCCACACATAACAATTCAGCCCAAACTCCTGCTGCCTGAACATCTGGACGAGTCAATCCACATCGCTCATTTCACCAAGTCAGTGTTTAATGCTCAGAACTCTCACAAAACAGATAATAGACATCTGTAAGAGAATCCGGTAGTCTGCATGGCCTTTGGGATCCATCTGAGCATGCCAAATTAAAAATGGAAGAGTTTTGCAAAGAATTGTGTGTCATTATTGGACAGGACAGCTCATGGAAGCTGTTTCACATTCACTCGGGAATAGGGATGCCAAAACTTCTGGTACTTTGGCACCAATTAATTAAAAAATAAAAGCAATCATTAAAACAAATTCAAAGATGGAAACAAGAGGGGAGGTTGTTACTGAACTAGACTGATGCAGTCACAAAAGGAGAGAAAATCTTATTCTTCTATCCACTCACTTTATTTGGTTTGACAGCTCTCTGTAGATTCTCTATCCATTTGTCTCGCTCCGCAGCTGACCGACAAGCAAAACACTTTGTTCCTGAAGCAGTTGTCACCTAAGGGAAGAAAAAAATGAGTTTCAATATTTCAACCATCAGTGTAATAAGAAAGAACAGATCACAAATTTCCAGAGGGAAGAATGGTTCCAAACAGGAAGTAATTTAGAGAGTTAAAATGCATACATTAAATGCTTCAAGGTAAAAGAGCACTTTTGAAGCTTTTGGAACAGAGCCTCAATCTATAGTTTGTTATAGATCCCAGAGAGGTCAAGAAAACCTCACACTACCTCAAAGCAGTACTCCTGTCCCAGTATACTGGAGTGAACAGGCTTGATGATGGCATCTTCATCAAGTGTTAAATCCAAAGCCTCGGCCGCACTGCTTGGAGACAGCAAAGACTCATGGGAGTGTGATTCCTTGAAGCTCTGCATCAGACGAGTCCTATAAGGAGCAAAAACAACATGACTGAACGATCTTATCACACAGGAGCACATAATTACATCCATAGTCCAAACTATCCTTTTTTTTTTTTTTTTTTTAAATGTATACCCTTTTCTCCCAATTTGGAATATTCAATTCCCACAACTTGGTAGGTCCACGTGGTGGCACGGTTACTCACCTCAGTCCAGGTGTTGATGGACAAGTCTCAGTTGCCTCCGCTTATGAGACCGTCAATCCGCACATCACGTGGCTCACTGTGCATGACACAGTTGAGACTCACAGCACGTAGAAGCTCATGCTTCTCTCCACGATCCATGCACAACTTACCACGTTTGCTACTGAGAGTGAGAACCCCTAATCACAACCACGAGGAGGTTACCCCATGTGACTCTACCCTCCCTAGCAACCGGACCAATTAGGTTGCTTAGGAGACCTGGCTGGAGTCACTCAGCAGTCAGCATACACTGATTCGAACTCGCAACTCCAGGGGTGGTAGTCAGCGTCAATACTTGTCAATACTCGCTGAGCTACCCAGGCCCTCAAACTATCCCTTTAACTTTTTGCCACACCTGCCAATGGCAGGGGAATTGGGAAAATGTACCGCTCACATATATTTCTTACTAGACTCAACTATAATGTTGATTACCACCAAGAATTATTTTTCTTAAAAAAAAGAAGCAAAAAACAGTGAGACACTTACAAGAGATTAAAGGCAAAATGTGAAGCTTATAATTCAATAATAATTATAAAAAATGATAAATAATTGTATTAATTCTTCTGTTAAAACGTGTGTATTATTTGAGCTGTAAAGTTGTTTAAATTGTCGTTTTTTAAGGTAGTTCTGCGGTTTACAGCATTAGGCTACGTCGTCATGGAAATGAAGATGAAAAATTTAATATAACTTTACACAGAAAAGATAAGTGATTTTATCACACTAAAATCATGTCAACACGCATATTGTTTACATCTTATGGCTTTACTTTTGAAGCAGTGAGTATTTTAACGTTTATGGTTTGCCCCATTAACTTCCATTGTAAGCACCTCATTGTATCCCAGATTTTTACTTATTTTAAAGAAAAGCAGAGACAAGTCAAAATGTATTTTTGTGAATCAACATTGTGTTTTATATTCTCCCCAAAGCCAAATTATTTTATTTAAACACCAAAGCCAATTTTCACTCACATTTGGTGCTAAGCGAGTGTTAATTTAGCATTTTGACTACACCACATTTTGACTTCTTTTGAAGTTATGTACTTCCGGTTCACTTCAATGATTGGACAAACAGCATTCCAAGAGTACAGCTTCAGCCAAAACATAACCGTACTGATTTCCAGCCGAGCATGCCAAATTAAAAATGGAAGAGTTTTGCAAAGAAGTTTGTGTCATTATTGAACAGGACTGCCCATGGAAGCTGTTTCACGTTCATATGGGAATATGGCTATCAAAACTACTGGTATTTATTTACCAAGTAAATAATAAAATAAAATAATTAACTATACCAGCAATGCCGAAACACAACCGTAATGATATTCAGTTCAAAATAGATCTTTAAAGCCAGAACAAATAAATGTATATATTTACATAAATGTTTAAGAGAAAGCTTCTAATCAGTCTCGGCCCAAATATAGCTGAAAAGCTAGCATAATCACGTCACACACCTTCACCTGTACTGTACCTTCAAACATACACAAAAGCGCGCACACACACATTCGCCTTGCAGTTTAGAGCCACGAACACTTGAAAGAGCTAAAAGAATATTATCAAGCTTATCGAGAAGTATGATTACATAAATAACAATTGAGAAAAAGTATAATAAATTGTTTCATCCCTACTAGTGATGTATCGCTTCCCTGTGTCTTCTCAGAATCAGTGTGTATGTATACATTCAGCCTCACAGCGTTAAATACATACAGTGTGGGGGAGAGAGAGACACACACAGAGAGAGATGGAGGTATAAAAATAGACCCAAAGGAGTGAGTCAGTATGAAAGAAATGATGGAGGGATAGTGGGGGAGGGAGAGAGATATTTCTCATAGGAAATCAAAATGTTATGTAAACTGTGGTAACTGAAAAGAAGGAAGAAGGTGACAGACAGACAGACAGACACCATAAGGGGAGATAGCTTGCATCCGAATATGCATACTTCCATACTACTGTACATAGTACGCATAGAGCAGTACGTCAAATGAGTAAGATGTCAGAAAACTCAGTATTCATGTTCCAGTAGGCGAACAATTTCTGGATGACGTAGTGTAATTGCTGAGATTCTGAATTGTGCAACCAGTGGACACTTTGCTGTCTGAGCCATCCGTTTTGAAATTTTGAAATAAAAAATGGCAGAAAATCATGAGCTGGATGGCTCTTTTCAAGTTTACTCTTAAGTACTATAGGTAGCAAGAAAGTTGTTGCTTATGGTTCAGTTGTACTTGTTTTGCAACATCTAAGTACATTTTTATCGCAGTTGTTGTCAGTTTGTCAAAAGACAGTGTGAACTTACAGATGCAGTATGTCCCGGAATGTCTTTATACTATGCACATGCACATCTAGAGAACATGCTTCATCAATGGTTTAGCAGTAACTTCTTCATCGAGTTCAATACATGCTACGAAAGTACAGGAATTCGGATGCAGCTATAAAAATGTAATACAGCAGCCATAAAAGGAAAAAAAAATTTTCTGTCATCATTTACCCACCCCCTTTGTTGTTCCAAACCCGTATCACTTTTTTCGTGGTACCCAAAAGTTGATATTTTGCAGAATATCTCAGTTGCTCTTTTCCGTACGAGAAATGCAAACAGTGACCAGAGCTGTCACGCTCCCAAAATGATAAAAAAAAAAAAAAAGCATAAACAAGTAACAGGTATCAAAGTATCAAAAAAGCATCAAGTATTAAAGTTTGTCTTACATCGCTAAACTTTACATCTGAAATAACTGATACCACAATAATAATTATCATAGAATAACCTCATTGAAACCACTGAACAGAAGTGTTGTACTGACTGAACAGATGAAAATAAGCTCAGGCATGAATCTCTTAATGGTTCTAGCTGATTCTTTGAACTGGTTATCTGTTAGCCAATCAGCTCGCTCACATGTAACATGTCAAGCCAATCGGCTCACATAGTGTAAGATGATAGGCCCTTTGACGTGTAATAGCGAAGCCAATCAACTTGCGTACTCTCTCTCTGCCTAACAATTACATTTTCTCAGTTTGCAAGTAAGCGCACAGCGAGTTTTTCCTGAAACCTTCCACCTCCGCAGCTCCACTGTCTAGATCCTCTCCAACGGTATTGTATTTATTGAAATTTTAAGGGACTTAATGCTCATTGTAATGAATATGCAACCTTTGTGGAAACTCCCACTAAGACTTTAGGAAACGTTTAAAGTTACTTGAATTGGTGCAAATTCAGTGCATTTCTATCTTTATACTGTGAAAGTATTTGTTTGGAAAATGTTAATAAAGCATTATACTGTTATATATTTGTGACAGGGCGGAGGGGGAGGCCGGGTCACGATTATAGACTCCCGGTCCCTTATCAGGCTAATTAAGCCTCCGAGAGGGATAAAGGCCGACTGCGGAAGGTGGTGCGAGAGAGAGAGATCGTTTTTGGTCAGCTGACCATCATGTGTGTTTGTGGCATTTGTTTAATTTTTCATTAAACTATTATTTCTATTGTCAAGCCGGTTCTCGCCTCATCCTTTCTATTGTTCTCTTTACACTGGTGCCGAAACCCGGGAAGGGGGGGGATGCCCGTTGCGGAGTCTTCGACACTGCCGTCCACCAGGGGACGAAGTAGCCCGGCCGCCGTCCACAAGGCAAGTGGGGACTGGACTCCACGACCGCCTGGAGCGATGGAGCCACTGCCAGGGGCAGAGTAGTGCCCTGCCGTCCCCCAGAAACACGGAGGGGTCGAGAGAACCGCCGTCCACGAGGGGAGGAGGGAAGTGACTCCCCGACTGCCTGGAGCGGTAGGGCTGCTGCCAGGGGCGGAGGAGTGTCCCCACAAGTCGCCGGGAACGCGGAGGGGTGTTCTGTCCGATGGGGGTCATAGGTCTGACTCCGGTCTGCCTGGGGAGGAGCAGCTGCTGTCCGCCTGAGAGGGTGGAGGAGTGATCGAGGACCACGCAACGGTGCATCAGAGAAACGGTGAGAAGCCAGAGAGAACGAGGGAGGAATGTGATAGGGCGGAGGGCGGACCGGGTCGTGATCATACACACCCGGTCCATTATCAGGCTAATTAAGCCTCCGAGAGGGATAAAGGCCGACTGTGGAATGTGGTGCAATGAGAGAGAGATCGTTTACAGTCAGCTGACCATCATGTGTGCTTGTGTCATTTGTTTAAGTTTTTAATTAAACTATTATTTATATTGTCAAGCCGGTTCTCGCCTCATCCTTTCGATGAAGGATTGTTCTCTTCACAATATTGTTTTGTTTTCTTTCCTACAAAGGAAAGAAATCCATTAAGACAGGACAAGTATATTTAGAGTCAATTTTCAGCACTTTCAAAATCTGCAATTAATTGTGGTTAACTACAAATAATTATGCGATTATTCGGTATAAAGAATTAATCAACTGACAGCATTAGTAAAAATGAAACTCAGCAGAAGTTATGCTTTTCAGTGAGACACTGTAAATTGCACTAAAATTCTGCACCCCATACTGTCATTCCAACTTGTTAGTCTCCAACTGAGCATTACACGACAATCCAGCTCACAACAATTCCAGTTAAGGGCTGAATCAAATGAGATGTGAAAGTGAAGTTGTCTGTTTGAATTACTTGCAACAACAACAGCATAGTCTGTTGTTCAATGCCATTGTTGAGGAAGCTACTTTAAAACTATAGTTTTAAAAGGGGGACATATCTTAACTATCAGATTATCGAATTTATACTTAAATCAGAGAAGTACTTTCTGGCACAAAAACAATACAGTGAATTTTTGAAGTGAAATATCATGGTAGCATTTGCCTGTATCTCAAAACAATCAATCACAGTTTCAGTATGCGTGTAGGGGAAGAGAGTTTGGACATTACCGGTCCTGGTCGGCGCTGCGGAAACGAGGGAGGATCATTTGGCGGAAGCTACTGGTTCGGTCCAGTTTGGGCTGACTCTTGGCCCGTTTAATGGACCCCTTCAGTCTTCTACTGAGGAAACTCTGAGGAAATGAACAGACTCACAATTAATATGCATGACATCATAATATCACATACAACAAAGGAATGCATCATTTGGATTCCATAGACAGATATTTGAAATCTTCCCTGTTAAAAAGACCAGTTTATCCAGCAAGGGCGTAGCCCCGCACTCTTTTGGTCTTTTCCAAGCTAAACCCATACTGAGTCCAAATGGTGGATTTGTTTACAATATTCTTTGCATTTTGTTACATTGTGCTGATTGAGCGACCATCAAGCCAATCATAGGTGAGTTTCATGAGCCGAAACAACCCTTATGTAACAGGCTGTCAGTCAGACAGTCTAATCAACACGGCTCCATTCATTTCTACAAAGTTGCTTTCAACAATGCTCATTTATCCTTGTTTTGATGTGATCTAAATTAATATTCTAGAGATGAGAAACATACAATTGAGAGTTATTTATCGGCATATCATTCTTGATTGGCAGCATTACGTGAAATGCACTGTAGAAAAAAAAACCAAAGGGCAATCATTCTTTTAAGCAGACATTGTAAATGGAGTTTATACCAGCGCATGAGTCTTCATTAAGTTATTCTTTTTACATTATGGTTGTGAGGTAAAAGTTTGATCGGTTGTTTTTGCCAATACAAGTAGATCATTCGATCTGTATTAAATATGTAAAGCTATTTTTAATATCAGTTCTATCAGGAAGACTTGCAGACTTGAATGAGATTTAAGATGCCATTTATTTGATGAATATAAAACAGAAAAGTAATGTCTCTCTTTGGCGTAGGCCCCATCTGGCAGTCCGAAGAAGTTGTACTCGGAACAGTCATATCCTGCCGGAGATAGGAGGCAGGGGCGAGGAGCCTACCCCCGTGCTGGACGGGACTCAACCCGTGGTGGTGGGGTGGTGGAGGTTGCCGTGTTAGCACACTGAAAAAGCAATGTGATTTATATAGCACATTGCAGACTTATAAAGCAACAGCTTACATGTGATTGGCTGGGAATTACCCAGCTAATGTTGCGATGATGTACAGCTGCTAGTCTTCCCGCTAGAACTACGCTGCATTTACATCTCCTGTTTTTTACCTCTATGTTGGTGTGCAGTCGAAAAACTGTAGGAAAAAAGATAGATCTGCTGTGTTCTGAAGTAAATAGATATGCAGACACACTTTTTTATATATGAAAACGTATTATGATTGAAATTCACTATAATTATTATAAGATTATTATTGTTGTCTTTTGATAAAAGTCATGCACAGCAGCTCACAAACTGTAGGGAAATTATAGATTTGCTTTGTTCTTATAATGCTTAAAACCTCTACTAAAGTCTCTTTGTAGATCTGTAGACATACACATTTTTAAATTAAAAGGATTAAAATGTTCTTTTGATCATTGATTCAGTGACTAACTCATTTCACACAAGACACAAGTCATTTGTCACCACCTTCTGGCATCACCAGAAATGGTCACTGAATCATTGGAACGAATTTTGGTGAATGTAGTCAAAACACTCGAGCCACTTGGATACATTTAAATCCCAAAAACGAAAAAATAAATTGCACATGCACAATTGTTATTATTGTAATTTATTAAACAATTTATTCAGGATCAGCTTGTGCTCAGTCTTAAATTGTCATGTGTGAAACAGAAGCAAGTGCTCCACAAGATGCCCTTTATTTCTGCAGCTAATTTTGTGGAATTTTGCAATTATTTTGCAATATTTGAATAATTAAAATACTACAAACATTAACAGTAATTTGTCCCCCTCTCACTTTTAAAATGACTGCTACGCCCCTGTTGACCAGCATGCAATTCCCATGCTAGTCTAGGCTGGTTTATGCTGGCTAGTGATGATTTGGTCCTGGTCTAGCTGGTTGACCAGCATGGTCTTTCAGATGAAGCTGGTTAAGTTGGGGGACCAGCAACCAAAACACAAAATAAGCTGCTGAAATGCACTATTAAAAATGTCTATATAAAGATGAAGAGTGTAATTTCTGTAACACTCGTGGCACTCAAATGAATAGCAAACAGGTTGTCTCACCTCAAACTCATGCCATTAACTGAAGTTGAAATTTCGGAGCACTCAAACAAACAATAGCTATGTTCGGAAAGGAATACCACCATACTGCTACTGCATACTGGTCATTATATACTGTAAATTGCATACTACTTTAAAAAATAGTATGCGAAACAGAATCCATTATGCAACAATAAATGTTTCAAACAGTGGACATGTTACATTGTTGTCACATGACTTAACTATGTTGCATTTTTAATTAAGTGATTGGCATGCAGTTTCCATCTTCAAAATAATTCTACATATTTTGCATATTTAATCCAAGTTTGTGTAAAAATGTCTTAACTTTTGGCAGTTTGCTCAAATTACGAGGATGGCTTGCTACTAGTTGTCTCTGCATGTAAAACTCGGATATGAGAAATTATTGTAACAACCAAAAAATTACACACTTCATCTTCAGCAAAACATTTATTAAAATGTCCAAACAAAAATTATTCAAAAATTATTTAAAAATAAACATACAAAATTTAAATTGAGTCATGATTTAAAAAAATTAATTAACATGCATTTTAAAGTGATAAAGTGAATTAATATAAAGTGAATTAATTACAGCATTATTATTATATTATAAAATAATTGTTATACCAAATTAGATTAACTGATGTAAAATCCTTGTAACTAAGCACAATTATGTGCAGTGCATGTGATAAAACACTTGCAATGTTGCACTTTCCACAGTCAACCAATAGTGGGAAGTGTTGCTTTATAAATATTTCTTGTCGCCTACAGAAAGAACAGACTGACAACAGCAGGCAAGCGATTCACACACTTCAGAATGATAAAAAAGACTCTGGTCCTAATTCTTTTACAAGACATGCAATCTCATATACAACTTCAAAATACACAGTTTTTGTAGGAAAATGAAGACACAAGCCATCTTCAATAGAATGTTAAGACACTGCACATGAAGCTGTGAAAACCCTATTGCCTGCGATAATTGTACTGCTTGTAATTATTTATATTAATCAGACTGTCTGCTTGGGGTTTGTTCTAAACCCCTAACCCTAAGTATTAAACTTGTGCAATTAATTCAGCCCGAAACAGGATTTGTTCACCTAAAAATGAAAATTCTCTCATCATTTACCCACCCTAATTCCATCCCAGATATGTATGCCTTTCTTTTTTTGCAGAGCACAAACAAAGAATTTTAGAAGAATATCTCAGCTCTGTAGGTCCTTACAAATCAAGTGAAAGGTGACCAACATTTTTAAAAGCTCCAAAAAGTACATCAAGGCGCATAAAAGTAATCCATAAGACTCCAGTTGTTACATTCATGTCTTCTAAAGCATTAGGTTTTGGGTGAGAACAGACCAAAATGTAACTCTGTTTCACTATAAATCTAGACATCAGCTATCTCCTTGGCGATCATTTCAAACTCGATTACACTTCCTTGTGCCAACTAGGGCTCTGTGTATGCATCAAGCACTAGAATGTGTAATCAAGCTTGAAATCATGATCGTGCCAAGAGACTGCAAATGTGTTACATTTTGGTCTGTTCCCACCCAAAATCGATTGGATCACATCGGAAGACATGGATTAAAACAGTATTGTGGATTACTTTCATGCTGCCTTTATGCGCTTTCCGGAGCTTGAAAGTGTTGGACACCATTCACTTGCATTGTATGGACCTACAGAGCTGAGACATTCTTCTAAAAATCTTTGTTTTGTTAGTAAATAATGAGAGTATTTTCATTTTTGGCTGAACTATTCCTTTAACGTAAAGACTTTCCCATAGTAACAAAAGATTACCAGAGTTGGCAGAGACAAGCATCACTATTACTCTTAAACTATTGAATATAAAATTTTGGTGTCTACTGTAACTCGTCCCACAACTTTTGTGCTTTAGATACAATATGTAAATCATCATTTACTCACCCTAATTCCATCCCAGATGTCTATGACTTTCTTTATTATGCAGAACACAAATTAAGATTTTTAGAAGAATATCTCAGCTCTTTTGGTCCATACAATGAAAGTGAATCGGTGCTAAAATATTGAAGCTCCAAAAATTTCATAAATCAGCATAAAAGTAGTCAAATCCATGTGCCTCCAGTGATTTAATCCATGTCTTCAGAAGCAATATGATAGATGTGGTGAGAAACAAATATTTAATTCCTGCTCAGTCAATCTCCACTTTAATTTTCACTTTCTTCTTCTGTTTTCGGTGATTCACATTCTTCATGCATATCGCCACCTATTGGGCAGAGAGAAGAATTTCTAGCAAGAATGTATCTGTTTCTCACCCACACCTGTCATATCAATTCTGAAGTCATGGATTAAACCACTGGAGTTGTATGTATTACCTTTATGCTGCTTTTATGTGCTTTTTGGAACGTCAAAATGTTGGCATCCTTTCAATTACATTGAATGGACCTACAGAGCTGAAATAATCTTCTAAAAATCTTAATTTGTGTTCTTCTGAATAAAGAAAGTCATAGACAGATGGCATGATGGCAAGTAAATGATAAGAGAATTGAAATTTTTGTCTAAATTATTTCTTTAAGCAGCACATGGGGGCCACATTGTCCTACTTTTGTTCCACATCGATTTAGTTCTTGTATCTTTTAAGTCTAGAAACAGTTTTGTTCTCATTCTAACGCATGATGCACAATTTTCTGAAGTTTGTGACTGGTAGAATTTTCTTCCTGAAGTATTGCTGTACAAACGTTGATCTTCATAAAGGCTAAGCATAATTATAAATTATTTTATCATCTCTACTTTCCTGGTAATTTATTATACCAATTAACAAAATCTCTAATCTCAGTTTAATTAAAAAACAAACAATATTAAAAAAAAAAATATTATTAAAAATGTCACTGTTTTATTATGTTACATTAATACATTTAAAGTTCTTTACTCAAGTTATTCGGCCAAAAGTAGCGAGTGGTTTCTCATTTCCTTAATGTTGTTTAATGAATAGCCTTTATATGACATTGCCTACTAGACAGTTCTCAATTTGGTTACATGAACACACCAAGTCTGACATTTTGATACAAATATGCTTTTTGTCCCACTGTTTATGTTCACTTTAGACATAAAAGTTTACATTAAATCCTCATCAAGATGGGCATTCGTGGAATTATAAAGTGTATTTGATCATTTAGGCGCAATTTAGCGCTCAAACATTAGCCGGCTGTCAATCAAACAACACGCAGTTACAGACGTCAGGAATTAAAAAGTTAATCTTTTATATTTTATCTAGATCAACCAGTGGTGCTCTTGCTATCATGATTGATGTAATGAACACCCCTGTTCTAGATGTAAAACATAGGCTAAATATAGAAAACTACTCATAAGTTTGATCTAGGACATCTCTCTTTTTTCCGATAAACATCTAGATAATTTTATTGCCCAGCCCTATTAATAACATTGCATTAATCTCTCACAGCAGCCCAATAATCTCAGTGATATTTAGTTATATTACAGGCTACATTATAGAAACACAGGATCTAGCAAGCAAAAATATGAAATTTACCTCGATATGTTTCTTCAAATTAGAGGCAGGATTAATGCAGATATGTGGCTTGAGCAAGTTAAACTCACATGACACGATCATGCAATTGGCCTCTTTCACTGCAAAAATCCCTTCCAGGTGTGGCCGGTTATATTCAGCTCTAAATTGTGCTTGAGGCATTGCCTACTGTTGGCACAGTTCAGTTCAAGTTTTTTTAATGTGTGATTTGATTTGACGGGAGTCACGAGACTCTCCCTAACCAATCATGCTCATAGATAAAAATAAAATAAGGACAGGGAACTAAAGAACACAGACGGTGAGAAAATAGCACAGTAAAAGTACAGTTATAGCACTTGAAATGTAGTCAAGTAAAAGTATAAAAAAATTTAAACTACTTAAAAAAGTTCAATTCTTGGGGAAAAGTAGTTAATTACAGTAATGTGAGTAAATTGTTACTTTACACCCCTGCACTTCTTGGGGTTCACTCAGTCTACGAATGGCTTACTTATTGTTGTCTCTGCATATTAAGCCATGATAGAAAAAAGTATTTTAATATAGAAAAAAATTACATCACCTTTGGGACACAAAACAAATTGACTTCAATTTAATTATTTTTTTTATTAATTATATTTAATATATTAAAAAGACAAAAATACCTTCTTTGGTTTATCACAATGAACACCAACGGCCTGTTATTTAGATGAACTGACACAGAATGAGTCAAACATTGGCTTTGAAGCAGATGAACATGTTTGCTTCCTTCATGACTAACTGTTTGTCTAACACCTTCAAGCTCACGTCAACCGCTTGAACACACAGCAAATGCTGTATCAGAGAGAAGTCAGCGGTTAGTGATAGTGGTGGGGGGATCGATATATTTTAAAGTATAGTTATATTTTACCTATATAATACTGTATCAATATTATAATGCAATACATTATATATTTACATTAATATTTTTGGGCAAAAAGCAAGTGTCGAAATACTGTGGAATTAGGTCAAGTCAAATCAATTATTTCTTTTTGACCAAAATGCAAACTGAGAAAAAGCTGAAAATATAAGACTTATAAACGAAATATATAAAAGAAATATAAACAAGAATATAACTTGTTTAATTTTAAAAGGATGTCCGTGCAAATTTTCCATTTTAAGCTCTATACTAATCCAACTTTTTTTATTATTATTATTATTTTAAGCATAAAGCTCAATAAATGTTGTTTAAAATGTTGCATGATAAAAAAACAAGACAAAAAACAACAACTATTTTTTGAAGAAGTGAGAAAAAATAAACTTCAATGGTGCGCTCAGTAACTTCAGTCTTTGTGTCATCTTAGACTTACACTGACACCTAGCGGCTTGGATGCTGCATCATTTAAAATCAATAGTTTTCAGTTTCAGATGCCATTGTAGACATTCACTATTCACAGTCAGATATAGATATCACAGATATATTCTCTGAAAACAAGTCTAATTATCTTATGTAATCTTGCTTTAAGGATATTTTATGGGGAAACTAGACAAAACTATAGATTAAAGATGCATTTTTTGCAGTGTTGCCCAGAGCACCAAAGTCCAATGAAGATATTTTAGAAACAAGTACAATATCGCAGAAAATTGCAATAAACTAAACATAAAGAATTGCAATAACATTGTATTGCGACCCAGATAACCATTTAACATTGCATCGCCAGATCCCTGCTGATTCCCACCCCTAGTTTGATAACATACCTCAAACGAGGGCAGTGGTGCCACCTTGGGTCCAGTCTCTGGATCAGAACCCACAAACTTCCACTCACCAGCAGCCCAGTGAGAGAGCGGGACCGAGTGAGGGAGAGTGAGAGAGATAGGTGGGGAGAGAGGAAGAGAACGAGCAAGAGGAGGGGTGCTCACTCGCTTTTGAGGCTGTGAACAGGGGAGGGCGCTGAAAGGAGATGGGGAGAGAGCAGGCGACAGGGGCCGAGGAGGAGTGCACGCTGACCTGTGGTCAGAAGTCCACGGAGCGAAAGGATGCACCGAGGATGGGAGAGAGAGGGAGAGGGAGGGGGAAAGGGAGTGGGGACGGGACGGAGGGGTACTCACGGATTGTCGAAAGGGTTGAGGGGGGGCAGTGGGTGGGATCTCCATGCTTGGCTGTTTCCCGGTGGCGATGCTTTTCCGCCGGAGCCGAGCGTTTTCTGAAAGAGAGAGGGAGACATGAGCTAATGTAAATCAATTAAATAGATAGTTCACCCAAAAATGTATCACATTCGATCCCATGCAAGCATTCTTAAAACAATATAAATTTACTTATGAAGCAAAATTACAAAACAAATTTTGTGAAGAGAAAGCTAAAAACTGTAAAATAAATTGCCAATGGGGTAAAAAAAAAAAAATCAAAGAGAAAGCTATTTCACTGTATTTTTCATGCTCCAATAGCAAATAGGTTTTTTCTTGTTTTAAGCATTATGGTACGTTCACATACAACGCAAAAAATAGTTTTGCCTTGCATTGCTCGCGCGAGTTTGACCGCTGGATTATAAATTTGCGTTTAAACTCTCGTTCGCGCGAGTAACGCGAACCCATGAATATTCCCCCTTCTCTTCCGGAAATGGACAGGAGGAGGGGCTTCTTCGACTTGGTTCATAGTAAAGTACAACCAATAGCTGGAATCAAGTAGACGCACATACTTTCAGAACTTACCAGGTAGTCCAACTTCCTCGCTCACTTTCCTCCAAGCGATTTCTTTTTTCGTCCGGTCTCTGTACATGTATGATGTTGTGTCGTACAATTTCGGGTGCCCACACACCGCTACAACAATTTTTTCATCCATTTCTCCAGATTTCTTCTACTACTACATCAGTACGTCGGTGACATCCAGACAATCTCAATGCTGATAGGCTTTCGCAACAACGCGTCATGCAAGTTTTTTGTTCGAGTTGAAAAATTTAAACTCACGTGAATACGCGAATGAAACGATTTTGCGTGTTCGAGTAGCGCCATTCACTTCATTCGTGTCTTTTTGAGTCTATTCGCATCTTTGCATTGACTTTGTATGTAATCGCACCACGCGAAATGCTCGCTTTGCGTTGTATGTGAACGTTTACATTACACCATTAACCCCACTCAATTAAGTTAGATTTTTCTGAATACGAAACTTAGGGCTCTTTTTTCGTGACCGTGCTAAGCAGCGCTAAGAGAGCTTCGTGAGAGCTCTAATTCTAAATGCAATTTTCGTGCCAGCGCAATGCGCAACTGGGCATCGGTGGGAGTGTTTGAGCTATCTGTGAGTGGATGGGTGCAAAAGGTTGGTGTATTGTATGTTAATTAAGAAATTTGCTATTTTACTGAGAAATAGGTCATTGCGTGAAGACGTCTGAGAACCATGTCAATTCTCGGCACAAAGTCTAAACTCAGCTCCTGCATTTGCAGTTTGGGGATTCCACCAGCCGGGTGGTAAATAAGTTTATGTCCTAACTCAGAAAATACAGTGGAACATCAAATTATGTCCCTGACTTTACAGTTAATACATGATAATGTGTGTAAGTAGAGCAATACTGGAACCACTTTATGTTAGGTGTCTTTAACTACTATTGTACTAAAGCATTTGATACGATGTACTTCTTATGTACATACGTGTTGTTGCATTGTACTTACATAGTCTTGAATGTATTTTATTGTTAGTACATAGTAGTTAAATGCACCTAATATAAAGTAGGACACGATTAGTCCAGACGAGCACCACCTTTCCATGCTTATAAAGATTTACTGGATTTTTACTCTCTCCTTTCTTTATGTTTGATGAAGACCGCCATTGTAGTAAGCCTTTTAATCTTAATTTTAAACTAATATAATAAAAAAAATAATTTTTATTTCACTCTGAATCCTCTTACCAGTTGTAAAAAAATAATTTCACCATATTAATTATTATCCTTCACTAGTATGTATTGTATCCTGATTCCTCTCGATTTTTTAATGCAACCAGTTGCAAGGACATAAATCAACACTTATGCAAACAGTTGATTTACACTAATTACCATCGCCTTATGAACAGGCTGTCTTTATTTATTGCTTGTTCTTTGCACTTGCGGTTTTGCCAACACGCTTGCACCTAGACATTGCGCATGCTTACACGAAAATACCATACCTCCATGACCATGTCCACTGACTTTCGCATATGGTGTATTGCTAAGCAATGCGCTTCATACGTAGCACTCTAAAAATAGGGCTCTTAATGGGTCTGCTCCAAATCTTAGTGAGCTGCCTTGCGGTATCATGCCTACATAAGCAGCTGTCTTTCATGCAGCATCCTAACTGAAATGGAGCCTCATAACAGACCGATTTGGAACACTCTACAAAGTCGGCAACTCCACGCATCATTCAAATAGCGCTCCTCATGCACAACACACAGGGGACTCAACTTACAAACTGATTTCAATACAGGTTATGCGAGAGGAGTGGCGTGATACTCTTATGAGCATAAATATATATAGCACACATGCATTTTGGGTAAAATAATCAGTTTTCAGTCATATTAAACTATTTTTTATGAATAATTTTTAGTATTGAATATAAGTACATTAATAATAGAAATGTATTTTGCTTCGTCCACCACCTTGGATTTACTTTTTCCACAGTGCCCATCATAGTGCATTCTGGGATCACCT